>JBBCBC010000003.1:41295364-41570278 GCA_037126765.1 Stenogyne calaminthoides | reverse complement strand
AACATGTATGATGTATAATCATTTCAAAAAAAAAATTACATATTATGTATTGTATCAATATTTGTCGGCAAATCGGCAATACATGCAATTTTTAATGATATCAAATTGTTCATAAAACAGCTTCAAGCATGCATATAATACGTAGTCATGTTAGAAAGATTAAATAAATAAATTAATTATACACCTCTTTATAATTTCAAACTTTTAGATGAACTGTAGTTTTTTTAAAAGTAAATTTTTAGTGAAACTTACTCATTGTATGAAATTTATACAATTATATTTATAAATTAATATCACGATATTTATCAACTGATATAATTACATTTATAAACTGAGATCATATTATTAAATGTTATATATATTAGTTTACATTAAGTGTAATGATATCAATTTCATAGTATGAATAAATTTTATCGAAAAATTTATGTTCTTTCAAACCAATTTACTTTATTTATTTATCTCTTTAATTAACATTTAGAACATCGAATCATTGCATGTTTCACATTATAATAACACAACTTTATCTAATTGGAAAAATGGGTCAACCCGCCTCCCATAAGAAAATAATCCTGATGGGTTGGGCCGTCGGTAATTCAGAAAAAAAAAGAGAAAGAAGAAGAAAGACACACTCACATGAGTGGTCTCATGGTGAGATGAGATATAATTTGTACATGATAGTTTAATATTTTAAAAGGGATATATGTTAATTTTAATTAGTTTGTAGTCTCATTTATGAGACCGTCTCATATGATTTTTTGTTAAAAAAAAACATTTCGATTGTGAATATATCTTCTCTTAGTACATAATTAATAAGTAATTACGAACCCTAATTATCATTAAAATGCAGAAACAACAAGATTTGGGGTAGGAAGTGCATGTGGGGTTGCCCACAAAAGAGACCCTGAATTCCACGTCTGCGTTTGAGTCCACATAAAAATGTGCAAGCTTTATACATGCATTTATTAATACATTAATTTTTTAGTGAGTCCGTATGCGTTACGGTCTTGATTCAGAAAGACCGCATTTCATATAACAAGAATAGATGCAGAATTGTTATTATTGAAAGATGCAATTTATTTATACTGAATCGTGTAACTATTTTTTCATATTAACAATTGTACAGTTCAGTGTAAACAAATTGTATCTTTCAGTATAACAAATTACATTATTTTTAAATGCATTATGAGTACACGACCCATAACCTACATTTTTATAGTATATAATCAGCTTAACCAATAACCCCACATTGGAATTTTCCTTGACGTATTGTTTTTAAATCAAAACCTATCAACGCATATATGCTGCTAAATCTATGTACATACAATTAATTGATTTCCGTGAATCATACGAATACCTGCCACATGTTGGTTTACTACTTATGATTATCAACTGCCAATTTCAGGTTATTGCATTGTAACAAGTCAAACTTTAAATGGTTAATTTGTCTTCAACACGAATACATCCTAGTTTTCGTGTTCTAATAATAAAAGGCAAAGTGGAGCATAAGTCCCACAATATTAATTTTTTCGCACTTTTTAGTTTCCGTGTTCGCAAATGATCATTTTTTAAGCAGTTTTGAATCAGAACCGTGCAGAATCCGTCTGTTGATCAAAAAATGATTAATTTCTATAGGACCAAAATTGATCAAAAATGATTAATTTAGTAAAATTCCTAACACTGTGTGTATGTCACACATCAATATTTGTTAGTTATAAATAGAAAATTTCTACGTGATCAAGAAAAATACTTGTTATGTCCTACTATAAATTTCCTTTTTTTTTTTTATTCATCTCACAATATATTTTTTATTTTCATAAATGGAAAAAATAACTCCACTGCCCATAATTTTTAAATCAAAAATTCATATGAGGCGGTCTCATGCATGAGACGGGTCGAACTTAGCATAAATTACACTCATCCCTTCCAAAGTGTTAAAGCGTCAATGTCCAAATTATATCCCGTCTCACCATTAGACGGTCTTATGCAAGTGTCCCTCTAATTTTTATCCTTACTTTTCACATAATATTACAAAGAAGTCACTCACTCATTACTCCAATCATTACTCCACATATCTTTTTCCTCTCTCTCAATATCCTCAACTACCCTTCATTTTTATTATTTTTTATACAAAACAATAAAAAGAAATAGAAAATTTATACCGTGACGGAGGGAGTATTTTTTGTAAAAACTATATATTGGGACAAAAATTCTTTTGGAACTGAAAATTACTTTTATCTTGATTTAAAAAAATATAATCTTTAATCTTCAAATGATATAATTTTTATTTGAAAACAATTTATTTATAGCCGTCTTTCACTGGAGACTTGGCGTAATATATAGTATTACCTTTTGGGGCTGAAATTTGCAATTTTTATTAATATATGTTACATTTTATTTCAAAAAATATTAAAAGTTGCAATTGTAAAAAAGACAATAGTACCTGTTTCAATTTGTTATTAACGGTAGTATTTTTTCTTAGACTGCACAAAAATTTTCCATCTATATTAGCCTGTGGGAGCATTAAAAGATTGTAATCAGCCAAGTTGGGGTGTGTGATAAGTGTTATCATGATCATTAATTTGAAATATTAATGAGAAGTGATAATCAATTTGACCTCTCTATCTTATCTTTAAGGGCAAAATCATAATAACATATATAATAGCTTAGAAACTTATAATCATGCATATAGACACAAAATATGATATCCATCTCATTATTCATCATAATCATGATGTGGTTTAGCCAACAATTACCAAACAATATGTTTACAACCTTATTCTTTAACCAATTCATTGCTTCAAAAAGTTTTATTATATTATATTCAAGAGTAATTTGCAATAATAAATTAAAGCCTCCACATGGGCTCTTGTTTTCTTCTTCCATATCATCATCATATGCAGGGTAGCTAGGTTTAAATTTGTCTGCAGGGGGCCTGATTTTTGTATTTATTGCCTTTCAATTCACATGGCTTCTCACATGCAAACTATAAACTTCTCTCTCATAACCACTTGTTTCTCTCTCAACCAATTTTCATTCATTCCTTCAATCATCCATTTTTAATTATAAATCTCTCCATATATAGAATATGGCGTGGCATGCATCATGCATGCTACACCACACTTAATGAAATGTGAAATAATACATTTTTGTTCTTTGTTATCCGTCTCATTTATCTATTTGCACAAATCAAGTTTTCGATTAGTTATGATATACCCTTATTTATTCATTTAGACTTATTCTAATTATTTATACATTATTGGTATTGTTCGAAGAAAATGGGCAACTTTGTATCAGTGGTTAGGATTTTAACCGTAATTATAGAAAAATTGATATATAGGAACGAAATTAAACATAAGTTTGTTGACTCGATTCATCGAGAATGACTAAGTTTAGGGCACCATCAAATCAGGAGATTTACTAATATTTTTCGGTGCAAAATTAAGCTTAAATAATTAGTATATACTTCTAGCTAGCATTCTGTAATATAATCATTATGCGGTGTAACTTATTCTCTGTCATCATTGATATGTATACGATAGCTGAATGTTTAGCTTATTAATAATCCTTTGGTCGAAAAAAAGCTTATTATAATCCCAATTATTGTACTAATCATATGAATGGATTATCTAAGTCGTGTTTCTACTAATTGATGCACGTTAGTTGTAAGTACACATTTTCCAGACTTTTGGCTCTAATATCATGAAAATATTTCATCTCATTTAAAAACTTAAACTTTTAGAAAAATGTAGTATTAATTTTATTTATATTAAATTCTTAATATAATTTTATTTTACTGCAGGCTTCCCCGGCCCGAGACAAAAACTAACATAATTTTTTAGCATATGTACTAATCATATGAAGTATTGGGTTAAAAGGACTTGTACAAAATACATTTAAATATTAATAAAGTTAATGTAGTTATTATTTAACCGGATTATAGAGATAAATAAAAATATTCCACCATTTTTCATATTGAATTTTCAATACTTAAATAACATTCTAATTAAACCAGAAATCATTTGGTGCATTATGTCAATATTATTAATGTCATAATCATGTAGTTAACGTGCAGGGTTATTTTGTGTGTCACAAGAGCACAAGTGTACTTATAATTCTTAAATTAACAACTTTTGGCATATATACTCCATTTCAATCATTACGGATATTCCAAACATTATCATAATACAACTTTTGGAGTGTTGGAATTTACTCTGGTATCTGGTACGAAATGGGCTAGTAATAGTATCATTAATTTTAAGTAATATTCATATAATTGTATTCTGGTCTGTTTATTTGGTGTCGCGTTGGGAGTAATGGTTGGAATAATGAAAATTATTTCTATTAAGGGTGTTTATCAGCTTTTGATACACCTGTAATGAGAATAGAAGTAATTAATTATTCTATTTTTATTATCTAATATCACTTATATAATTATTCACTCTATCCTCCTAAAGTGATACTCATTGTTAATTTTTTAACCAACTAATAATAATACAATCAATAACCCGTAGTGATTGTCTCCTCAATGATACTCATTATCATTATCATTATCATTATCTAGTCATCCATGAGAGACCTTAATAATTATATTTATAACTACATTTGACACGTATGTAATTGAACATTATAATTTGAATAGGAGTAACATCCATGGGAACCATTCAGGAACCATTCATACATGACTCTATCATTGTTATGTTTTAAAACTATTGTTATGCACAAAAATTTTCATTGTTAAATTTTTTTTACATAACAGTAATAATTTTTATGAATAATAGTAATACTAAAAAAAATTAAATTTACGATGAACTCAGGTCCACACAAATTTTTTTCGAGGAAAATGCCTCTAAGGTACAAGAAATAGGAAGCAGTGACTCTAAGGTACAAATGTAATTTTTAGTGACTCTAAGGTACAAAAAAATTGCACTTTGTTTGAAAAAAAATTTGCACTTTGTACCTGAGAGTCACAAAAAAATTGCATTTGTACCTTAAAGTCATTGTTTCCTATTTTTTGTACCTTAAAGCTTTTGCCCCATTTATATATATATATATATAGTAATAAATTTATCTGGATATATATATATATATATATATATATATATATATATATATATGATCTGAAATTAATGTAGTGGGTTCTAAAGAAATGATATAGTTTTGAGAATTATAACACATCATATAGATCATTTATGGAGGTAGAGTCCATTTGAATTATGTAGTTTGAGAAAATAGCATGTAAACGGTGGCTCCCACTCATAAAACATAAACCTAAATTATGTGAATTCTGAACGTGGGATCTGACTCATCATAATATGTACATGGTTCGAATATTTTTGATATTATATTTGGAAAAAGAAATAGAGATAGCATTAAGATGGCTATTCCCACAAATAAAATTAGGGGCAAAAAGTCGAAAATCATAAAAATGACAACCTTAAAGGCTTTGTGAGCTAATATAAATTGTCAATGACAAGTCAAAGGCATAGTGTTATAACTTATACCTAACTTTTTTTATGTAACTAATAAATTCTAAATTAGGTGGGCTTACAAATATATCATGGTTTCACAAGCTATCATTTTGTGTGATAGATATAAATGGTTTTGTACGCATGCTTCCATTATGCTATTCCATCAAGGAGCATTAGACATAGGTAAAACATGCATGTTAATTTTTGTATTTTCATTTTTTTTTATTTACATCTAAAGCTTTTATTTATAATTAAACATTAAGTTCGTTTACATTTACATGCATCAAATCAAATTAAATTTGACGCTTATACTTATTGGACATTAATTAGTGTTACATTTTCATTTGCATTAGTATTGTGGTCTATACATCAGGAAATATTGGTCAGTAAACCTAACTTATATTATAACATAAATAGAACTAGAGTAAATAAAAGTAAGAGTATCGTGGAGTTCGTTTATTAATATCAACTATGCTTCTCAATTACCTTATCCACTATACAAAAGAACAGGCGAGATCTCCGGGATTGGGTTCAACTATTTTTTTATCCTTTAAGTATAGAAACTTGTGCGAACACAACATGTTCTAGCCTATGATTGTACCAACATTGATAAGAAATGCAGATGTTTTTGGCCCTAGTAGAGACTAGGAAATATAGATTTGTAGGGCACCAACTTAGTAACATTAAAACAAAATCTTTTCTTCTTTATGACAATAGTACCAAACTCCAAAAGTTGGTTTAATTCTAGTGCCCTAATTTTGTTGTTGAAAATTGGTTCATTTCTTTAGATGTGACTACACATTGTGGGGGTTAAATGACAACCACTCCATGTGAATTCAGACTATGCTTTCCCACATGACTGGTTTTCCCCAAGTGTTACCCCTTTTAACATTCCTTGCTCAATGTGTTTCACAATCAAATTTATTTTTTTGGTTTCAAGAAAATGGCATCATCATAATCATTATTATCCTTATCAAAGTCCATTCCTACTACAGTCACTTAAATCACATATCTAAAAGTAGAATGTCTTCCTCAATCCCTTTCATCGCTAAAGGTTGATGAATTTGAGCCGTGTTGGACCAATTATTGATGTTTGTTTTGGGTTTTAAAAACCAGATTTTGGATTTTGAAATTTATAATTAGGGTCTAGTTTGAAAGTTTGAAAACCAATTTTATTAAATCATCACTACCGCACCTATAAGCCTACTAGTCACACTACTCAAAACCAAAAAACATACACACACTGTACTATTTATCGTCCCCTAAATCTCAGAAACCAATTTATAAAAATCACGTAAAACTCAAAACAAACATCACCATAAAGTTTGTCTATTCCCAAGCCAGCTAAAATTGCGCTCAATCCAACCTTATACATAAGTTGTTTAATTAGGTCAAAGATCCAAATCATCGTCGCCTCTCAAACTACAGTTAGGTCAATCCAACCTTAAACGAATTATCCCGGAGAATGAATGGGGGATGAAGTAAATCACGAGATGTGTTTCAATCGAGCTCAAAAGCAAAGTTATTTGCAGACTAATCCTTATGATATGTGGTACAAAGCATACAACACGAGTTTTGGAGCACAAATCTTTGTCAATGGACCATGTGAGCTGTCTGATGTATTAACATTTGATGTTTTAATTTACCAGACATATTATTATTAGATGAATCGTTCATGCCACGACATTCAATACGAACCATTCAGTATGTACAATCGTGTTTTCATGCACAAGGTCCTTTTCAAGGATGATTTACAAGTTTGCAGCTTCCGGAATCACTTTTTTCAGAAAATGTAAGGAACTGCTTTGCGAAAAAATTGATTACGTTCCACGTTGTAAAGTTTGCAAACGTCTGCTAATTTTCAGCTCATTAAATCTTTTAACTTACGAAGCTATGGGGGTGATTTCAAGAAAATTTTGCAACCTATAATAATTTTCAGCTCATTAAATCTTTGTGTTTTATGTCTCTTTCAAGTATTAAAAAATCTGAAAGACATTATAACCAAGAAGTTGGCATGAGGGTGCTTTTCAACCCTGTCTTTCTTCCCTTTCACTTTCTTTATTTACAGTGACTGCATTTAGAAAGTTGTTAAAACATATATATATATATATATATATATATATATATATATATATATATATATATATTCGACCAAATGTTTAACTTACATGTAATTTTCTAAAAAACGACTCCAGGTTCTCTACTAGCTTTTGAAATGATTTAGCAAATACAACCAATTTTTACTATTAAATAATTTTCTCTACAATCACCAATTTTAATTACTGCTTCGAAAGTGAATTTCTTTTTGCACGCAACGACTTTAAACTCTTCTACATTTATTTGTTATACTAAACCCTTCAACTTTAAAATTATTTTACTAAACTCGTTTACGCCTATTATTGTCAATGTATCAATTGAATACTTCGGCAGAGGGGTTTAAAAAAAACAAAAGAAATTATCGTTAACGGGTCTAATAAAACAAATTTTTGAAAGGGCATTGTACACAGATTTTGAAAGTTAGCTTTTAAAACATAAAAATATGAGGGATACTTGTGTGAAACGGTCTCACAATGAGACAAGACATAATTTGGGCATTGACACTTTAACACTTTAGAAGAGATTGATATCTCGTCGCATGTATGAGACCGTCTCATACGATTTTTCGTCAAAAAATACATACATAGAGAGAGAGTAGGTAAAACTAAAAAGCTCTAACATATAACATCTCACGCAAGAATTCATCGGTAAACAAAATTTTGAGAGTTCCAAGAGCTTACAAGTAGGATTCTATAGCATACAACAGGAGGGGAAATGAGATAAAAATATGTCATTCCCAAACAGGCTTCAAGTATTGTGAAAATTACCCTATAGTATTGAACTTGTTTGTTAGATCATAGTACCAAGACGCCATTTTGATAATATTAATTACAACAATTTCTCACATGTTATTATTCTTCTCCAGTTATGGCACAGCACTAGGTTCAATTAGATTTCATTTCAATGTCACTATTCTCATTTGAATCAGCATCAGCTATATCCTCAGGAAGGAGACTCAATAGTGGCAATGGTAACAACGAACTAAGATTGCAAAGAATTATGAGATAGGTTAAATTGTCGAACCTATCCTTGGTCACGCCGAAGAGTTGAGTTAGTCCAGCTCCTACCAGGCCCCCAAGGACATGGCCGGCATTAGATATCGACATAAGGGTAGCAAAAAGAGTCGCCTCCATCCCCTCTGGGCATATTTTTGCTGCTAATACGAGAACGGGCATGAATGACACCTGACAAGGGAACTCATCATTAAATGAGTAAAAGAGTTATAGAAGCTATACATAAGCAATAGGGTCATTTACAAAAACAAAAACCGAGGTTGAATTATTATAACTTGGGAAAAGGTTTCTTTAGTCTTGTAAGTTTGCCCATTATTCTCTTACAATTACCCCCTCAATTGGTGCAGTTTGTAAAGTAAAACTTTATAAGCATGCATTCATAATTTTATACTCCCTCCGTCCACCAAATTTATGCTCACTTGCCTTATTCATCCGCCCACAAAATCTATTCCCATACCCTTTATGGAAACAAAATTGGTGGCATAATTACTAAATCGCCACTGTGTTACTCACAAATAATCACTTTATTTATAAATGGACCCCACAATATCCCCATAATACCCCTACTTTATCTACTTTTTTCTTAATATTTGTGCCTGAAAAATGTGACATAACATTGGTGGACATAGGGAGTAAAATTTATTGAGTTACTTTTTGCAAAGAGGTCAAACATTAAGTGTATTTTATATAAATAAGCATAAACAGTATATATACTTGTCAGACTTGCAAATATATACCTGTCCAAGCACTGTTAAAATCAAGGAGTCGCCAACTGCGAACCACTCGTCTCTTATACCAAACTGCCGGTTCAATCCACTGACGAGTAAAACCTAAAAGATGGCAAACAAAAGCATAGTACACAGTCGGAGATGCAAATAGTTGAAGAGACCTTAAATTGTAGGTACAAGAAATCATACCTGAGTCATCCCAAGAGTCGAACCGATAACAGTAGTAAAAAGGAATGTCTTTCTCAAACGGACACTCTTTAAGCAACCATTATAAAGACCAACACCAAGTAGTGATGCAACGGACGTGACAAGCTTGACACGTCCCAGAAACTCGGGCGTAAAACCAAGTTTATTTGTTCTATACCAAAAAAAAGAACCAAAAATTAATTGTCATCACAACAAACACCTACCAGGGATACATTATAGGGCTAATGGCAAAAAAAAAAAAAAAAACATGATCTTTTCACTTTTTTTCAATTACAACATGTAGTATATTTTTAAAATTCACAATTTGATATACAGATTTCCTAAAATTTGCAATTATATCACATGACTATTTCTCGGTAACTTAAAAGCTCAACTTTTTGTTATTGTTTCAATTTCATACAACCTTATAATTTTTTTGCAATTTTATACACTGCCATATCAGCAAGACTTACGGAAAATAATCATGTGATAGAAACAATTTGCAAGGTCATGTATCAAATTCTGAATTTTAAAAACATATGGTGTAATGGGAAAATGTGAAAAGGTCTTTTTTTTCCTCATTAACCCTATATTATATGAATTACTCAGACACCAAGAATCAACATACGTGAAATAAAACATGGCAGAGTCAGAATGCGGTGTTGCTTGCCATAGGAAAATGAACATGGTAGGAAGAAATACATTGGGTCGTTTCACAGCATCCTTTAATTGTGTTATGCTATTCCTTGAACTTTCTAAAAAGCCACTACTGTCTGACAAAATATCATGTCCCGTTGCTGAGGCAACCACTCGCTGCTCTTTCACAAGAATTGCAACGGCAGATGTTATTAAGGGAAGCAAAGCTGTTAATCCAAAGACAAACCTGCAAGTATGTAGAAGTTCATAAGTCCGAGTAGCAGAAACATTAGTGATATTTGTTTTGGGTTTTAAAACCAGTATTTCGAAATCTTGGGGATTTTTAAATCCTGATAAATACTAAGATGTGTGTTTCTTTTGGGATTTGAGTAGGATGAGATTTAAGTTTATCTCAAATCAATGTGTAAGAGTGATGATGTTGTATTATTATATTGTTGTTGGGTGTGATTGTAATTGATTTGATAATGTGGGTTATGATCTAAATAAATTGAAGTGTAGGGAGAGAGAATTGATTGTACTAAAAAGTACGATAATAGGTTTATAGGTCTTGTAGTGGTGGATTTATAAAACCAGATTTCGAAATCCCGAAGTAGAACCGGGATTTAAATTTGTAAATCCAAAACCTGATTTTATAACCCAAAACAAACATCATCTTAGAGAAGGACCAGGTCTGAGGCATACCTCACTCCATAAGCACCCACCAAGGAGCCACTGAAGTATGAACTCACAACGCTCCCAAAAGCAGAAGAGCCCCAGCACAAAGATTGAAGAGAGCCTGACATGCTTTGTGATGCACCACGGGCCTTCTCCACAACCATAGAATCCACAACCTGCACAGTGCTTAATTTCAATAGGTTAGCTGACAATGGAATGAGATGAGAGATAAAGTTCAACAAAAAGAACATGCAACAAAATGACTGAGTGGACCAACTTGACTACATATAACTTATTTCTATTCACTCAAATTATTCACGGAAAATAGGGTTTTATATTCTTTTGGGCCAGTAACTTTACCCATTTTTTATTTTGGTCCAGATCGTTTCCACTTTTTGAAGTTGATCCTGTAAGTCTACCATATTCGACTTTTTCTTCCAGTGACCGGCTACTGCAGGTAACCCAGCTGGTAACTAGACGAGATATCAGATATTGTGAACTTACACGACCAATTTCAGAATAGTGAAAATCAAAATGGTAAACTTATAGGACCAATTTCGAAAAAGTGATGCAGTGACCGGTAGGGTAACCCTCAGTAGCCAGTCGTTGGACCAAGAAGTCGAACATCATAAACATACAGGACCAATTTCAAAAAGCTGAAGCGGCCTTGACCAAAATCAAATGTGGCTAAAGTTACCTGCCGAAAAAATATAATCCCAAGAAAATAATATGCGGATCTATTCAGAACACGTTTGTGATAGACTTTTATTTAAGATACACATAAAGTAAGCAATTTTTATATTTATTTAAATAGTAGAATAAGATGAATTTTGAACAAGACACGTTAGTTTGGACAAAACAAAGCACTGTTATTAAGCTATTTAAGTATAGAACTCGAAAATACATGAATAAATTATAAGAAATCTTGACCAAGGTTCAAATTAGAAATTTGAGAAATAAAAGCTGATGCAATGCTCGTTCAAAAAATTTAAGGATGACTGGATGAGAGCATAAAACTGGCTCTATTCATAGATGTCTTTAGATTCTAATCATTGGGAGAAAAACTTGATATCCGTGAACTGAAAAAGCTGGTAAAAAATCTGTACAGAGCCTATTTGCAACCTTAAACATATTGCAATCAATATAAAGAAAGATTTCAATTCATCCCAAAACAAGTGGAATGCTAAGTAATAGGACAAGGAAGCTACTGTCTTCCTACAACTAGCTTCAATGGTAATCTCACAAACAGATTTTTTTGAAAAAAAAAAAAAAAAGCATGTGAACAAGGTACAATTACTACGCCATAACCTTATAACTGTCTTCATAATTCAAACTAATAGTACTTACTACATCTGAAAATGCCACAGAAAGGGATCCAAGAAGTATGCAGAAGGCAACACCATACTTGCTGTCAACAAAGGTAGCCATCAAACTCCATGAGAAAGCTCCTAGAAGTCCTGACAAAACCAAATATGACCTTCTTCGGTAACCAAATAGCGGAAAGGAATCACTGCAACAAAATATTCATAATCACTTTATGACATTTTGATCATAAAAAAGAACAAGCACAGGCACCTGATGAACCCATACAGGGGTTTGACAAGCCAAGGCAACGACGATACACCACCTATGATGGCTGTCTAGCCAACCATGAAGAAACGGAAGTTGTTGATATCTTTTTCCCCAGAAAGAAAAAGTAAAACTAACTTCCTTGTTGATAGCATTAAAATTAAACACCATTTTGGTTATAGCAATTAGGAAATTAATATAAGAACATCATATAAAATATAAATGTCCATGCTAGACGACGAAACTAACTTATTAAAAACAGCACTCTACAGTATTTCCTATTAGTATCTTTTGTGCCCACCAAAATGTTCTTCTTAATCAGTTTAGACACATAGTAGAGATGATTACCTCTGCAGGGTCTATTTGCAGGTCATCCTTCAAGTAGAAATTGACTGCAATCCTGGCAAGGCCTAAAACACCCTGAACAAAATATACCATAGCGACTGCAATGGTGTCAGGAGTTAATTCCACTCCAAAACATTTGATGTTGCTGAGAGAGTATCTTTTCTTGAGTAATGCAGTTTTATTTGATATAGAAGGATCTTTATCTATTCCTGCAAGCATAAAAAATTCTGAATATCATCTGAGAAATTGTAAAGAGATACAAGAACGTCATTTTTCATTTTAATTCTACCCAATAAATATAGTTTTATCTAAATCGAAAACTCATCTTCGTACATATTGATAAGGAGAATTTTTCTAAATAGTATTACCTGCATTTTCCCAAAAAAAAACCTAACCAATGCCAAAAAAACAATTAAATTACACAAAATCCAACCAGAAAAGGGCAATTCCTCTAATCTTATAAGTATATATGATTCCATGATTCTGTGATCCATCATCGGAGATCAACTTCTCACAGTGACAACATGAAACTAAGGGGGAAAACCTCGAGAAATATACGTAAAAGTAACTTACGGTATCTGGAATCTAACAACGGTTCAGAATCGAGATCGCGTCGGAGAGAGGTGGACGGAATTGAGACGGAGGCGGACATCTCCAATTACGGCGGCGGTCCCCTTACGAGACCCGGCGGATGCTGTGGTTACCGGTAGAGCTAACGGAAAATTTGAGGGTCTTGGGAGGGTAAGATTGGGAATGAAGGTACATTTGCCGATAATTCTAAAAAAAGAAAAAGAAAATTATTTTTAACATTTTTTTTTTACTTTAAGCAAATAATTAAAGGGAAATGAATTGTGAAACGAGTTGTGGAAATTGTCACTCATATTCTCTGTTTCCTAAAAAATGTAAAAAAAATTCAAATTAAAGAATATGGAGTATCATTTTGGCATATTTGTCCTCCGTCCACTTTATATAAAAATGAGGGTAATTTTTTTGGAAAAACATATAGAAATAGTTAAGGTGATAATTAGTTAAAGACAGAATTTAACTTCTAGAATTACTTTTATTATTAAACTAAAGGGAACGTTATTTTGCAGCAATATGTCAATATGAAGGTTTGAATTGATTTAAATAATTTTAATGATCTTATGAGAAATTAAATAGAGTAAATCTAACAACTGAACTGTGAAAAAATTTTTATCTAACAATAGGTGTATCTCTATAAATAACGTCGATTCTTATATTTTTTTTAGGACTTGTCGTTTTCTATGTCAAACTGTCGATACATATTATTTATAATGTTTTAATGTTGTATCATACAAGTAATCAAATTTGTATATAGAATAACACATCAAATATTTACAAAAGTAATAATCTTATTTTCAATTATTATGAAATTAGAATTTAACTCAAGAACCCTTTTTTTTCGAGAACAGTTCAAGAACTCTGAATAGAGTCGGTTGATTTACGCCTCAAAAGTAGATAAAATTAGTATAAAACACGCATAATACGCAGGAATTGGAATAATTTTTGCACATTATCATTTTATATCAAATATTTTAAAAATATAGAATTAGTTTCATCATCTTTATTTAGATAAAAATATTTTCAGTATTCTGAAAATGCATATATAAAAAGTTACAAACATTCATAGGTTCACTTTTAGATATTAGGAATTTTCATGTGTAGAAATTTATACAGATACAATTTTCACTTTTAGATATTAGGAATTTTCATGTGTAGAAATTTATACAGATATAATTACTGGTGAATAACAATAAACTAACAATTTATACAAACTCAAGCGTAGATTTAAAAAATTCAAACAACAAAATTCACTGAATCAACTCAACCGCCTCTACATTTACAAAAGAGTTATTAGTGAAGCTCGATTTCATAAAGTGTGTGCGTATAATTCCGTTATTAATACAAATAGTAAATGATGGTTATCTAGTAAGAGTGGGTCTCTTTTAAATTGATTTAAAGAAAATTAGAATGTGCAATTCCCTAATATAAATCACATTTACGGAAATAAAAATATCATTAAAAATGAGAGACATTCGGTAATAAAATTTAATTTAACAAACTTGGGCCCTTAATCATAAAGAGTGAAAGTTGGGCTTGGGCTTGGGCTTGGGCTGGGGCTGAAACCAGAAATTCCCACAACGCGTTTTGTTGAGAAAACAGCTGTTCTCAAGACGCAACGGGCTAAAAAGGCAGAGTTTCCATATATATATATTAGCCCATAGAGGGGGAAAAACATGATTTCTTGAAACCGAATTCTCTTCAAAAACCTAACAATTCTACAATTCCCAAGATGGTTCAGGAGACTGGCGTGAAATTGGGTACGATTTTGAGAGTTTCATCTGCGGCGCAGATTTCACTGAGTTGTACAAGTTCAAGTTCCGCGCTTGATCATATTTAGGTCTGCAATTTCCTTTTTTTCTTTTGAAATCTTTTTGAATTTTATGTTTCTTCTTGCTAATGTACGCCATATCATCTATTTTGGTTAGAGAGATCCCTCTTTCAGACTACTCTGGTTGTTTCTTCGTAACAAAATTTGGAAATGAACCCAAACTTCAACCTGTGATTTCTGAGAAAAAAGAGAAGGGGGAGACTATGGTGATTGTATCATTTAATTTTCAAGAGAATTGAGAAATTTGAGGTGCCCTTAAGGTATTTAATATTTATTTATTAGATAATTTGGTCCCTCCCTTGTTTGCTACTTTGGGAATATTTCATGCTTAGGTCTTTGAGTTTCTTATGAATGATTTTTAGGTATACTCAAACACTGCAGATTTTGATTTCAAACTAGCTTTTCTAGTAGCCTTGGGCTGTTTCTTGATCAAGGTTTTCTCACTAAACTAAATACTACAATTGCAGCCTCACCCGAGGCGTCAAGTCCTTGTCTGAAAGATGATTGAAATGGTAATGTATCACATGCCTGAAACGATAGACAATTGTTTGTTTTAGTGTTTCCTATTTGGTAATTGAATTATGATTTCTTGCTTAATCTGAATTATTTGCAGTATGGTGCCTGTGGAGCTTGATAAACAAGGATTTTTTACCGTACCCCAGCTTCCTTGTACAGGTACACAGTGGCATACCCTCTTGCATTAGTTTCATAATACTTAGTTTTAGCAGTGTTTCCTACTTCAAGATTAAATTTTGTGCTGGTTTTAAAAACTCAAATTTTTTGGGCATATTGAAGAATAACTGTTGTGAGTTAAAATGTATTGGACATGTGACATTTGAAGAGTTGCTTTCAGGCAAGTGAATTTGAAGAAACATGCTATCATTGTGGTTTTACTAAAAAAACCATTAGGATGTCAAAAGGGAAAAGGTGAGGTAAGCCTGTTTCTTGCATTCAATCTTTTGGAGATACTTGCATCTACAAATTTAATGAACGCCTTTTAAAGTCCCATCTTTCATTTTATAATTTCTCCAAAAAAATTTAAACTACTTCTATTTCAACTTATCACTTTAGCTCACTACAAATCCTCCTATTCAAATTTCTAACTTTTCCTTGATTTTAAATTATAAACTTCCTATCATTTTTTTGGAACAAAACTTTCTATTATTAAAACGCCAATTTCTCTCCAAGTTTTTCCAAACTACTACTATTTCAAATTATCACTTTAGCTCATTACAAATCCTCCTATTCAATTTTCTAACTTTTCCTTAATTTTAAATGATAAATTTCCTATCAATTTTTTTGGAACAAAACTTCGTATCATTAAAAACGCAACTTCTTTCCAAAATTTTCTAAACTACTTCTATTTAAAATTTAAAATTATCTCTTTAGCTCACTACAAATCCTTCTATTCAATTTTCTAAATTTTTTCTTAATTTTAAATTATAAACTTCCTATAGTTTTTTTGGAACAAAACTCCCTATCATTAAAACCGCAACTTCTCTCTTAATTATTCTAAACTACTTCTATTTCAAATTTCAAATTATCTCTTTTGCTCACTACAAATCCTCCTATTCAATTTTTAAACTTTTTCTTAATTTTAAATTATAAACTTCCTATCATTTTTTTTTGGAACAAAACTCCCTGTCATTAAAATCGCAACTTCTCTCCTAATTATTCTAAACTATTTCTGTTTCAAATTTCAAATTATCTCTTTTGCTCACTACAAAACCTCCTATTCAATTTTCTAACTTTTTCTTAATTTTAAATTATAAATATCCTATCATTTTTTTTGGCACAAAACTCCCTATCATTAAAACCACAACTTCTTTTCTATTTTTTCTAAACTACTTCTATTTAATATTTCAACATATCTCTTTGGCTTCTTTCAAAAAAATAAATAAATATAGATATCTCTTAGGCTCACTACAAATCCTCTTATTCAATTTTCTAATCTTCTCTTAGTTTTACATTATTAAAGTTTCAATCATTAAAACTGCATCTTCTCTCCAAAATTTTCTAAACTACTTCTATTTCAAATTTTAAATTATCTCTTTATCTCACTACAAATCCTCCTATTCAATTTTTTTTAATTTTTTTTCTTAATTTTAAATTATTTATTCCTATCATTTAAACCGCAACTTCTCTCCTAGTTTTTCTAAACTACTTCTATTTCAAATTTCAAACATTAGCTCACTACAAATCCTCCTATTCTGTTTTCTAATTTTCTCTTAATTTTACATTATTTATTGAAGTTCCTATCATTAAACCTCAGCTTCTCACCTAATTTTTTCCAAATTACTTCTATTTCAAGTTATCTCTTTGGCTTGCTACAAATCCTCCTATTCAATTTTCTAATTTTCTCTTAATTTTACATTATTTATTAAACTTTCTATTATTAAAACTGCAACTTCTCTCCAAAATTTTTCTAAACTACTTCTATTTCAAATTTCAAATAATCACTCTAGCTCATTAAAAGTCTTCCTATTCAATTTTCTAATTTTTTTCTTAATTTTAAATTATAAACTTCCTATCATTTTTTTTGGAACAAAAATCCTATCATTAATATCTCAACTTTTCTCCAAAATTTTTTAAACTACTTCTATTTCAACTTATCTCGTTAGTTCACTACAAATCCTCCTATTCAAGTTTCTAACTTTTCCTTGATTTTAAATTATAAACTCCTATCATTTTTTTGGAACAAAACTTTCTATTATTAAAACGGCAACTTCTCTCCAAATTTTTCCAAACTACTTCTATTTCAAATTATCACTTTAGCTCATTCAAAATCCTCCTATTCAATTTTCTAACTTTTCCTTAATTTTAAATGATAAACTTTCTATCAATTTTTTTGGAACAAAACTTCCTATCATTAAAAACCCAGCTTCTTTCCAAATTTTTCTAAACTACTTCTATTACAAATTTCAAATAATCTCTTTAGCTCACTAGAAACTCTCCTATTCAATTTTCTAATTTTTTTTAATTTTAAATTATAAACTTTCTATAGTTTTTTTGGAACAAAACTTCCTATCATTAAAACCGCAACTTTTCTCCAAAATTTCTAAACTACTTCTATGACAAATTCAAATGATCTCTTTAGCTCACTACAAATCCTCCTATTCCATTTTCTAACTTTTTCTTAATTTTAAATTATAAACTTCCTATTAGTTTTTTGGAACAAAACTCCCTATCATTAAAACCGCAACTTCTCTCTTAATTATTCTAAACTACTTCTATTTCAAATTTCAAATTATCTCTTTTGCTCACTACAAATCCTCCTATTTAATTTTTTAACATTTTCTTAATTTTTAAATTATAAACTTCCTATCATTTTTTTTGGAGCAAAACTCTATGTCATTAAAACCGCAACTTCTCTCCTAATTATTCTAAACTATTTCTGTTTCAAATTTCAAGTTATCTCTTTTGCTCACTACAAATCCTCCTATTCAATTTTCTAACTTTTTCTTAATTTTAAATTATAAACTTCCTATTATTTTTTTTGGAACAAAATTCCCTATCATTAAAACCACAACCTCTCTCCTAATTTTTCTAAACTACTTCTATTTCAAAATTCAAATTATCTCTTTGGCTTCTTTCAAAAAAATAAATAAATATAAATATCTCTTAGGCTCACTACAAATCCTCTTATTCAATTTTCTAATCTTCTCTTAGTTTTACATTATTAAAGTTTCTATCATTAAAACTGCAATTTCTCTCCAAAATTTTCTAAACTACTATTTTAAATTTCAAATTATCTCTTTATCTCACTACAAATCCTCCTATTCAATTTTTTTAATTTTTTTCTTAATTTTAAATTATTTATTCCAATCATTAGAACCGCAACTTCTCTCCTAGTTTTTCTAAACTACTTCTATTTCAAATTTCAAACTTTAGCTCACTACAAATCCTTCTATTCAATTTTCTAACTTTATCTTAATTTTATATTATTTATTGATCTTCCTATCATTAAACCTCAGCTTCTCTCCTAATTTTTCTAAATTACTTCTATTTCAAATTATCTCTTTGGTTTACTACAAATCCTCCTATTCAATTTTCTAATTTTTCTCTTAATTTTACGTTGTTTATTAAACTTTCTATCATTAAAACCTGCAACTTCTCTCCAATTTTTTTGTAAACTACTTCTATTTCAAATTTTAAAATAATCACTTTAGCTCATTAAAAGTCTTCCTATTCAATTTTCTAATTTTTTTTCTTAATTTTAAATTACAAACTTTCTATCAATTTTTTTGGAACAAAAATTCCCTTACATCTATTTCCCAATCTTGGTCATCCTAGGTGATTCACTATAAATCCTCCTATTCAATTTTATAATTTTCTCTTAATTTTACATTATTTATTAAACTTCTTATTAAAACCGCAACTTCTCTCCTAATTTTTCTAAACTACTTCTATTTCAAATTTCAAATTATATCTTTAGCTCACTACAAATCCTCCTATTCAATTTTCTAATTTTCTCTTAATTTTACATTACAAACTTCCTATCATTAAAACCGCAACTTTTCTCCTAATATTTCTAAACTATTTCTATTACAAATTTCAAATTATTTTTTTGTTTCACTACAAATTCTCCTATGCAATTTTTTAATTTTCTCTTAATTTTACGTTAGTTATTAAACTTTCTATCATTAAAACAACAACTTCTCTCCTAATTTTTCTAAACTACTTTTATATCATATTTCAAATTATTTCTATAGCTTCTTTTTTTTTTTTTAAAAATATTATCTATTTGGCTCATTACAAATCCTCCTATTTAACTTTCTTATTTTTTTTTTAATTTTATATTATTTATTAAACGGTGTTTTTTTTTCTGGATTTACGGATTGAATTCGTAAATCCATCGAAAATCAAATAATCTCTCCTCTGATTTATGGAGAACAACAAACTCAAAAATCCAATATCTTGATTGGCTTATGTTGTGATAAAATGGGTAGTTCTCCTATGTTGTGATAAAATGGGTAGTTCTCCTATGAAACTAATTCATCGTAACTATTGGTTCCATATTTATAGGGGTGACCCTTTAATAATACCTTTTTGTAATTTAAGTCATACTTTTTAGTTATATCTTTACTAATACTTCTATTGTAATATAAGTCATAAATTTCAATAAAAAATAATACTCTCTCCGTTCCGAATTTAATGACGCATTTACTATTTGCGAGGAGTTTAATAAGAGAGTTGTTTATTAGTATAAATTACTTTTTAGTGAGGGTTAAAGTTAAAGTAATGACATGTGTAAATAAAAGGGAATAAAATTAACTTTAGTGTGGAAAAACTAATGGTATTGTGTGTAATTTTTTAGATGTTTTGATAATAAAGTTTAAAGTGGTGTAGTTGCTTTATTTTCTTTTTTAAAAATGTGCCAACGAATTTAAGACGAATTTTTTTGGTAAATGTGTCATTAAATCTGAGATGGAGAGAGTATTTTTTTTTTTAAGTTAGTCATACTTTTCAATTAATACCCTTTAATAATATACCTCATTCTTAGTTTCACATATTCTTAACAAATTCTTTATTTGAAATTTATTGACCCTGTATTTTGTCGTGATAAAATAGGTTGAACATTGTCTATATTTTAAAAAGAAGCATTTACTTTATCAATATCCTTAAAAGTAATTTATATAAAAGTCTTTAAATCACTATAGTTAAGAAAATAAATAATTGCCTATAAAAATTTCCAACATGATTATGAAATTTTTAATAAAAATAATTCCGTCTTTGAATAATTAGGATGGACTATGACTTGCCTATAGATTTTTCTAATAATGTAGGTACCATTATTCCTCAAATTACCTATAAATCAATTGTCTGCAAAAAGATATTTTGTAGATAAATTTGTTTATAGGTAATTCGAAATTATAAATGTAATTATCTATGAAATTATTTGTGTAGGTAATTTATTTTCTAGGGAAAATTACAAATGTGTAAGCAATTTTTTCGTAGTAATATAATTGTTTGTCTAATAGAATTTCAAAAATTCGTAAGCAAGTCGGTGACAGTTCTCACTATTTAAGGACTCAATTATTTTTATTAGAAAATTTCGTATACATTTGAAATTTTTCTAGACAATTTAAAAAAAAAAACTAATATTTATTTCGAAGCGATCTTTCTATGTGTCTCATTTATTATACTATATAATCCTTCATTTTTGTAAAATGTCGTTTTAGCCTTTTGAAATATTTGTATAATAAATATTATGATATTTTCTCCCCCTTCATCTCACATGTACTATAACATGGTAATTTAAAATTTTAAAATTTCTTATAAATGTGTTATGTGCATAATTCTTCAGTCAATTGTAATTATTGTTAAGAATGTTTAAATAATATTAACTAAGGATAATTTTGGTATAAAAATATATCCTTAATTTATCTTTTAAAAATTGAAAATGACATCTAAAAACAATGTAGGGCATAGTAAATTAATTATGAATTTATAGAGTTTCAACTTAATGAGTAAGTATGACTCAAATATCAAGCAAAAGTTTGTCTCACGTGTATGAGATAGTCTTACACAAAATTCTCTTTTGATATAATAATTCTATACATAATTTATTTTCTTATTTATGTATATTATTATTAGATTGCTAATTCATTATATATAAGATAAGGTTTAATCTATTAAAATTTTAATTATATATATATATTTTTTTAAAAATTGTATGTATTGTTAGTCAACGTCATAACGTTGTTAACTTGAATATTTGAAGAAAAATAAGAAAGTGAAGTTTACTTAAATCTACTCAAACAAAACTAATTTTAAAACTAATTATTTAATAAAATAGATAGCACAATACCCATTACATTAGTCAAATGATACCGTGTCCTAAGAATAACAATTATAAAATTAATGAAATTAAAAAAAAATACATTATTTTAAAGCTATTAGGTTGATTAAAAAAATTATATTAAAAATTTCTCAAATTAATGATATATCATATTGTTTATAAAATTAGTGTGTTTGTTTAATTTTATTCAAAATAATTAAATAAGATCACTAAAACATTAATTCAAAATACATTCGAATTAATTAGTGATTTAGTTAATTAATTAGAAAATATTGAGCAAAAAAAATGGTGTTAGAAATGAGAGTGAACGGTATTTAAATTGGAGAGAAAGAATGCTAAATAATCGGGGAATATAGTTATTTAAAAGAGGGAGAGTGTTGTAAAAAAAAAAAAAGAGGAGTGAGAGGAAATGGGAAAGAAATGAGTGGAAATAGTTATTTTAGAGGATTATTGAGTTTTTATGTATATATATACTAAGGCGGTTATTTATAAATATAGGGAGAAAAAACAACTGTTTGTTTTGAAAACCAGATTTAAACGATTTATGAATATGCATGAGTTAAATAAATACTATTCTGAAAAAACAGTGGACTAATAAATTATTATTGTACATGCTACTCTGAAATTCCGTGAATAATGTCATGAATACAAACAGGATTTTATTTTATCTTATTATTATAAAAATTACTAATAATTATATCAAATTATAAGTACTTAGTATTCTAAATCTCACAACCATTCACATTTCCCCCTTTTAAATTCTCACATCTCTTCCCTAAAAGTTGCAAATAAAAACTCTCCATAATTTCTTAAAGAAGCAACCCTTTAAAATGCTACGCCTCCTAAATCCATATAAATGCATATGATTGCAGTCAATTCTTCACAATTCTTGCTCATCAATATTTATATACACACGAATATCTACATTTCAATATTACAATGGCAAGAAATATATTGATGACGTCGGCTCTAATGATGGCTCTTATTATGGCGGCGGCAGTGGTGATGTCGGTGACGGAAGCGGCCGAGAGAAACGGAAATAGGCATTCTGTAACAGAATGTTACTTTGACTGTACACAAATTAAGATTTTTAGAGACGAAGAATGCAAAAAAGAGTGTGTACTTGCATGGGCAAAATATGGTATCAAGAAGATGTCGGGTGGAAGAGGATGATGATAAATTTTTTCCATTGTGGATTTAGATTGCCAATGTTTAAAATTTTATTTTTGTTGTATCGTTGAGTCAAAGTTAATTATATAAAACTTTCATATATTATTATTTTATTTTTATTTTTTTGGCTGCGAGAAAAAAGAACCATTACAACATTACAAATTTACAATTGGGAATTGCAGTGCTTTAAATTATTCCACGTTACCTTATAAATCAACCAAAATGTTTGATGATTATAATAGGAACCATAACAACACTGACGTATATCATATGAAGTATATATAATCGAAGAGGATTATACAAAAAATAATTTTTATTTTTTTGACAGATAAAAAACTTAAGAAATTTGAAACTTCACGATTCTTCAATTCATAACTGAACAAGAAAAGATTGGATAAATTAAAAATAAAAAATTAAGTGACCAATAATATTAAATTTTCTATTTATATCTAACTAGTGTAAAAAGCATGCGGGATTATTGAACAAAATTTTTATATTATTATTTAAAATTTATAAGTAAATATACTTTTTTAATTCAATTGGAAACATTATATTATATTTTTGAAAAATGTGTGTATGTCTAGTTTTTAAATTTATATATAAAAAGTATTTAAATATTATTTTAAAATATTATACAAAGGGAATTAAATTTGTCTAAGAAATCCCCGCATGACAAAAAAGGGAATGATATCATCTGTTTCACATTTTTTGTTCTACTAACATATTCCATAATGCAAATTAATGAAACAAATGAATGTTTTAAAAAAATCAACGAACCACCATAATTCTAGATCCATGTGTTAAAGATCCATAAGGTATATAATTGGAACATGGAAAAATGACGCAGAGAAATAGAAATGGTAAAAAAGAACATTTGTCAATAATTCTAAAAAAAGAAGAAGAAAAGGGAAGTGAATTGTGAAACGAGTTATAATGTCAAGTAATAAAATATTTGCATATATAATCGTTCACCAATTTTATGCACAGTTGATTTTTACACGCGTTTTTGCTCCTTAAAAGTCAATTTTATTATTTCAATTATTAATACAAAATTCGATTGCAAACACGCGTGTAAAAGTCAACTGTGCATAAAATTGATGGACGGATGAAGAAACACATAACTCAAGAACTTTGAATAGAGTCGGTTGATTTACGCCTGAAAAGTAGATAAAATAATGTACTGCTGAAATATAGATGATCGGCCCAATACAATTTTTGGCTCAAGCTCCGAGTTGGACTCGATTGAGTTCTCTAAAAAATTGTGGAATGGATCATATACGGTATACCTAATCTTGCACGAAGGCAAGAATTAAACATGGATGTTTTTTTGTTTGTGTAATACAGTGTTAGGTTTGGTTAAGTCTTGTAAGATGCATCGTACACTTATAATGTATTTTAGAATCACGCAGCTTGTTATATTGAAAGATGTAACTTATTTATATTTTACACTTAATCGTGCAACTATTAATATGAAAAAATAGTTGTACGGTTCAACGTAAACAAGTTGCATTTTTTTAGTATAACAAGTTGCATAGTTCTAAAATGCACTATGAATGCACGATGCACCTAGATGCACATAAGACTCACTGGTTATGTTAATTTGATCAATTTCGTATTATGTTGTGAAAAAAAATTAATTTGTACAATAAAAAATGTTAATATTGTTCAACCTATATTTTTTTATATGAACTAATATTTCTTATTTTTTATTTTGTGGGGGCATGGTTATAATTTGATCAAAGTTAATGAATTGTCATACACTCAAGTAGACCCAAAATTTTGTCTTACAAGAATTATTCCTTGAATAATAGAGTTTCTCTAACATGGGCCCATAATCTAATAAAGTATTAGTGCAATAATGAAAGAAAATTGTTTCTCCAAATAGGAGTGTAGAGCTTTATAAAAAGCCAAAGTAGTCATGATTAAAGAATTAAAGAATACCTTCACAATTATTAAGAAAAGGAAAGATATCTAATCAATCAAGATCGTGGGACATCTCCAACCATAGTTTTTTTTATTTTTTTGACAGGATCTCCAACCATAGTTGAATTATGAGATGATAATCTAATCTATAATAATTAGATTAGCCAAGCCAATCAACCCTTAGTTCACAGTCTGAGAATCATATTCAATTTTATATGTCTCATTTCATTGATAAAATCTATGAGCATATTGAAACTTAACAACCCAATTGGCTTTCTTTTTCTTTTTTTATCACGCAAATGGGGACTCGAACATATAACCTCACGGCGGTGCTCTAGCTAGTTGGCTCTTGATTTACATTTTTTATCATATTCATTCTCGAATTTCATTTTGCGATCAAAAACCAAGAACATCTAACATCATCATGAGCAAAGAAACAAAATCAATCCCAAATATTTTGATTCCAAGTCCATCTACACAGACTCCAAAAACAAACACCAAGACACACTAAAGTCACAACAACATTGAGTATTATACAATCTTGATATGGTTCATCTGCACCTTATGAATGAATTCTACAATTGAGTCACCTCTTGATTGGGATCAAAACACGAAAATTACGAATAACCTAACGAGAGAGGTGTCACGAAGGAGTACCATAAGCATTGTGTCATGATCATGAGTTGGACTTACGTTAATTATTATTTTCATTAAGGGACTAGCCCATTTAGTTGATATTTCTGTTGGGCCTTATTATCTTATGTTTAAGCTCATTTGTGTTTGTATTGTTGCACCTATGATTAAATACGGGAAACCTGCAGAGAATTGGACAAGCAAGAAAATACTTTCATCTCATCTTCTCTCTCGGCTCTCTCTCTCTGTAATCTCTCTCTCCAAAACCCTCCTCTCCCTCTCGATCTCTTACTGCAATTTACCTTATTATCTCCAGAAAATTATACAAAAATATGGATTATAGTGTTGGTAGTGTTGGGTTCACTACAATTGGCATCAGAGCCAACGATTCTCCTTCCGGCCTCGATTTTGCGATACAGAGATTCGATTCTAAATTAGAAGCAAATTTTGAGAAAGTAAACAACCAGCTGGATCAGATTGCCAAAATGCTAGAGAATATGCTGCTACATAATCAACCATTTAAATGGAGTTGTAGATCCGCACTGAAATTTGGAGAAGCGAGGCTTTAAATGCGGGTGTTCATATTAATGGTCAATTGGGAAACGAAGTTGGTTCCAAATATTTGGAGTTGGTGTGCGGCGAACACGGCAGCGACGCCACCGACTGCTATCACGAGGATTCAGATACTCAACTTGAGAGCATCAAGACCTATGAGATGGAATCATATGTCGCAGTAGATTCAGAGCTCGATCGAGTTCGAAAAACGCGCCGAGATGGCTCAATTTACTCGGAGGATTTGACTGCTGAAGGTATGCATGTCGTAAACCCTTTACTCAAGATTGAATTTCCTATGTTTGGTGGGTTTCATCCTAGATTTTGGATTGTGGAAAATAATAGTTGTGATAATGTGAAAAATTGTAGTAGTAATTCTGATGGAATCATTCGTATGTCTGATGTGGGAAAGGAGTTTTTCAATTACATGAGTGTGAAGGAAATAGGGAATTGTAGTAATTGGGCGTCTTCAGTAGCGATGGGTTTGATTAATTGGAGTGCTAATGGGGATAACAGAGGCTCATTTCTTTCACGTGAATTTAGTATGATAGAGCTTGATTGGTGGGCTAAGGGGAAATGCCATTGTAATCCAAAACCTAATGACCAAAAATTCACATATGAAGGTTATGATCCGGGTGGAGAGTTCGCTTTTGTAGCTTTTGGTGAAACGGTTATCGTGGGTATTTTAACTATTGGCATCAGGAACATACATGAGGAAGTGATAAGGTTTTCTATGGCTGCAATTCTGGTCTTTGTTGGGAAACCGAAAGAATTCAATGTGAAGATTGACGTATTAATGAAATTACACGTCACCATTTCTACAGTAGACACTATGGGGGAATGGGATGCTTCTTCAAATGTGAAGCTGGTTGTGATTCATACGGGTGTGATGTTTGGTGGAATTGTTGGGAAAGCTTTTATAAAGGGAAGCTCTAAGAAATTTAATTCTCCTATACAATTCTTCTACTTGAACTTGGTGAATCACCTAATCGAGCCTTTCGATCCCCAAGAACTTGAGACTTTTCAATAGATGCCATAACTATCCAATGGAAGCTAAAGCTCAATGTGTTTTCATCGTTAGTGCTTTTCTTGAAAAATACGAGTACTATAAGTTTTCTGGATTTTTGGGAAAGGCATTGATAAAGCGAGCCAAATTATAAGACCGAGGCTGAAATTTGGTTATCAAATTATAGAAGATGCTCAAACATTTCTGCAAGTGCATTATGAACTATCTTTAGAATTTCTTGCTGAAGCAACTGGTGTCTCTATCTCCAATCATCAACCCATAGTCGGCTTTTGTCCTCAACCTTGTTCTTTTGGACATAAGGTATTGATTACATGTGAAAGTGGACTGCTTATTATTTGGGATATGGTTGAAGCACATGTCGTTGTTCACGACAATAAGGTCCTGGAGTTGAAACACAAAGTTGTTTCTCTAAATGGTGGGATTACCAACATTGTAGATGATGCACCATTCCATGGTTTAGAGAAGAAAATGATTAGTGCTTTGTGTTGGCAAACTACTGATGGCACTTTTGAAGTGGCTTTTGTTCATGTTTATGGTGGGTGTGTTCTTCATATTGGTTCTTCTATAATGAATATTGGCAGATTTTACATTGGAGATGAATGCAGTTGTTTCTTGGTTAATCCTGGAGAAGTGGTGTGTGTATCTTTTAAGACGTGTTGGGGAATAATGGAGGAGTACAACTTTATTGAGTATTTTCATTGGACTGTGAAGCCTATAAAAGTTGCAAAGGATATTCATGTGGGTAGATCTTACTCATTCTTGGTAATTATGGATCAAAATGTTAACAATTATTATTACGTTGCTGCTACTCCAAGGTTTGTAAATGCATCAGGTTCGAGCACAACTTCGGGAGTTACTGTACTACACTATTCAAAATCACAAGTTTTCAGGGGTTATGGTGGATTTGGCGCACTTGGGCATTCTGTCAATCACAAAGAGTTGTTACCTAAATTGGTTGAAGGATCTTGGGATGAAGAAATGTGTCATATCGCAACCAGTGGTACACACACAGCTGCTATCACCAAATCTGGCAAACTATACATTTGGGGACGAGATGAAGGGGATGGTAGATTAGGCCTTGGTCCTGGTCGTGGCCCAGATTTTGCGGGTGGTCTCAGCACACCTTCTCATGTCAAAGCAATGCCTGAGCCGGTGGCAGCTGTTTCAAGTGGTGGCTTTTTCACAATGGCATTGACTGAAGGGGGGCAGCTCTGGAACTGGGGCGCCAACTCCAATTATGAGCTTGGTAGGGGTGATAAAATTGGTGGCTGGAAACCTCAACCTGTTCCAGGCCTCAAAGATGTTCGATTAGTTCAGATAGCTAGTGGTGGATATCATTATCTTGCTTTGACAGATAAAGGAGAAGTTCTTTCATGGGGTCATGGTGGGAATGGTCAGCTAGGTCATGCTTCCCTTCATAGTCGAAAAGTTCCTGAACCTGTCAAGGCATTAGCTAATGAGAGGGTAACCTATATTGCTTGTGGAGGTTCATCGTCAGCTGCTATAACTGACAAGGGGAAGTTATACATGTGGGGATATGCAGCCGAAAGTCAACTAGGAAATTATACAAAAATATGCAATCTATATGCAACTTTTATAAGTTGTACTCGATTTAGATCCTTGGGGACAAGGATCTCAAAAACTGGGGAGTATTGTCATGATCATGAGTTGGGCTATATAGTTGGACTTATGTTAATTATTATTTTCATTAAGGGACTGCCCATTTAGTTGATATTTCTGTTGGGTCTTATTATCTTATGTTTAAGCCCATTTGTGTTTGTATTGTTGCACCTATGATTAAATAGGGGAAACCTGTAGAGAATTGGACAAGCAAGAAAATACTTTCATCTCATCTTCTCTCTCGGCTCTCTCTCTGTAATCTCTCTCTCCAAAACCCTCCTCTCCCTCTCGATCTCTTACTGCAATTTACCTTATTATCTCCAGAAAATTATACAAAAATATGGATTATAGTGTTGGTAGTGTTGGGTTCACTACACATCGTCGGAGTCTGAAGTTTCCAGGGCCCTCTCTTCCTTGACCATCATCTCATTAAAACGACAGTCACTGCTACAAAATGCCTTCTCGCCCCTGAAAGAAAGTCACAATTGAACACAATTCATTCGACGTCTGAAGTTCCTATGGTCAATCAAAAGTAACCAACATTTAATAAAAGATTTGCTACAAAATGTCAAACGATAGTCGAGCATCATCTGTCTATAACGATAGCCGCTGCTACAAAATGCATTTACAATCGAACACAACTCATTCTACATTCTACATTCTGGAAGTTCTATTTTCAATCAAAAGTAACTAACGTAGACAACTTCATTGGTAGTAAATTATGTCTAAGTGATCATCTTACTGATATTAAATCAAGGGGTAATTGCCACAAATATCATAAGACATTTGACCTAATTGCGTTTTAACCAAACTTTTGAATAATTGCAAAAAAGATCACAACTTTAACATATCAATTTGCAATTGAGATACTGGACAGTTTGGGCTCTGCCCAATATACAAACGACGTCGTTTTGGCTTGCAAGCTTGTGCAAAAAAACCAAAGGCCGTGCCTTAAATCAACTCAAACCTAGTAAAGTATCATTAAAATCATTGCACAAAACACTCCAAATAGATTGATAAATTCATCAATTCACATAAACACATACTAGAAACATGATCAATTCATAAACTCACCTATACATGTAAATGTCTTTCCCCTGTCCAAGATTCTTCTTACAATTGTAGCAAAAGCTCAGAAAACTCTCCGACGGATAGCTCATCGACTTATCAGAAAACGACACGTGCACGTTCTCGTTCTCTTTCCTCGATTCCGAGAACTTAACAACCCCACAGCAGCTCTCAACAACACAATCATCAAATATATGAGTAGTCTTAGGATTAGGGCCATAGGATATCACACATGTATAATCCTCAGAAAGCTCCATTTCAGTAGCAGATAGACTGCTTATACAGCCCGAATTCATCGAACCAAACGGGGATTTCTTCACAGGAGAAGGCGAAAAACGAGGAAAAAACGAACCCACAAGAGAATTCCTCGTCTTGATTCCGAAATCAGAGGGAGAATTTGGTAATTCATCAGGGGTGAAAACAGAGGGAGGCAGGGGAGGTACTTGAATCTTAAGCTGTGACCCGAACACCACCATCCGGTTGCCCGGTTTGGGTGAATCCGGGTCGGGTTTCTCATCAATGAGAGCATCTACAAGAGCTAAACCAACTGCTTTCGAGTCGAATTTCTCCCAACATTGGTGTTTATTGAGAGATTTGGGGGTGTTTTTCAAAGGAGAAAATGGAATTGAATCGAGAATTGAAGTAGGGCTATTCACGGTGGAATCAATTTCATTATAGCTCTTTGAGATTAAACCAGTGAACAATCTAGGTGAAGTGAAAATTGAAGAAGTGAGATGCTTATAATTGATCTTAGATGATTGTACAGAATCATAATCAGCCATCACAGATTGTTGCAGAAAGTGCCTAAAATCTTCAGATCAGTAATTATCTGTATGCAAACATTAAATAAAAACATATTTCAAATTTGTAAACAGATTAACCTTTAGAGAGAGAGAGGGTTTACATACCTGAAATAATTGAGAAGCAAAATCGGCTGGAAAATCGCCCAATTCAAGCTCTATAAAGTATAAACACAGAATAAAATACCAGTGATTTCTGGGGATGTGAATATCAGTGATTTAATCATTCAAAGAAAAAGAAAGGAAAGAAAGGAAAACATTTCTCAGCTTTTTCCCCGAATTTCTCGCAAATATTCTCTAATTTCTTTTCTCACTCAGTGAGAATCGCTTTGCCCTCTCAGAACCGACATATGAAGCACTCAGTAGTCATCATCAGTACTCGACATTAATACATTCAAACAAAAATGAAAAAAGAAAAAGAAAAATCACATTATAAAAATATTTGAATAAATTGCAAAAACATGATTTTTCTGTTGCCACTAGTTGCACTTTGAGTAAACTTATGTAAACTAAAAACTGGTTTTATATTTACAAATCATACATTCAATTATGACAATTAATATCTCTGTTATAATAAGTTATATTAATACATTTTAATATCAAAGTAATATACTTTTCATAGGAATAAGTCTTACACTTCGATTATCATGATTAATACACTTTAATAATATACATTTTAACTAGTTTCATGGATTTCTTGTGTTAGACTTGTTCGTGTCTATATTTTGCCTTGCACTTTAACAATTCAACTTTCAACTTCTGCAGAGCAGATATCGGACTTTCAAATAGTTGGGAAAAAAAAAATCTCGTACAAATTCACAAGCAAAATAAGAAAGGCACGTCAATTTGTATATGCGTGTTTTCTCTCAAATTTAATTTGGGGTCCTATTTTTCTAATAATTTAAAAGTTCGATACTATCCTGTAAAAATTAAAATTTTGGTTCTCGTAGTATAGTCACTGGTAAAAATAAGTCATATTTTTTCAATTTTTTCTTATAAACATGTTTCTCAATTTTCTAATCCCCGAGGATTGATAATTGATATAAACTTTGAAAATTTTTAGATGCGATCAACTTTTGAGATAAATTAATTGATGAACCAACTTTTGAAATGATTAGTGGACTGTAGGTTCTGGTCCCGAAGTAATAAGTTGTAATTTTCAATAATATGTTTCTCAATTTTCTATCATACAATAATGTTTTCTCTGTCCCCCTATCTCTATTTTGTTTGTTTCCTCCCCCACTATTATTGTTATTTGAGCCGAAAATGGTCTCTATTCATCATAAAGATTCAGCACCTTACATGCAGACAAGGCCCATAAAATCAAAAGTACCTGAGTGAAAAAAAAAAAAAAAAAAAAAAAAAAAAGGGAGTGGGTGCACTTTTCTGTAAAAGATTAATTTCTTTTGCCTTGTTTTATTTAATCCTTCACTTTCAGCTTCAGGCCTGTAAAATTGATTGCATGCCCATTGGAACTACAGAGAGAAATTGCAAGATAAAAATAGGTGTTGTTTTTGTCTGCATCGAAATCAGTGGTTTTCGATTAAGCCAAATACGCCCCAAGTATCTCTCTCCTATTTTTATTGCTAGTTTTTTAATTGCAATTTATTTGCTACAAGAAAACTGCTCCCAATCCATCCCCACCGCTTTCTCAATCACTGTTTACCCACTCGAGGGCCACTCTCAATTATGGTTTTAAGCAGTACAGAATACGGTTTTTCTTCTAATATATTTGAAAATGTTGATAAATAATTAAACAAAGTTTGAAATACTACTGACATACAGTATATGACTAATTTTGTGATTTTTTAGTTCACAATTAATCTTTCCTATCAAACTTCTATATAATATAAAATTGATAACATTACACTTATAAATTAATACTGTTATTTTTATAAAGACCAAATCTTGTATGCATTTAGGTGCACAGTGTACTTATAGTGCATTTTAGAAATGTATAACTTGTTATGCTGATATATAACTTATTATACTGAAAAATACAACTTATTTACACTGAACAGTGCAACTATTAATATGAAAAAAAATAATTGCTCGCTTCAGTGTAAACTTGTTGCATCTTTCAACATAACAAATTGCATGATTTTAAAATTCACTGTAAGTGCATGGTGCACCTGGATATACATTAGATCTACTCTTATAAATTAATATCTATATTATTTTTAATGTTATGATTTCAGTTTACTAGTGATATCAGTTCATAAATGTTATAATATTAATTTATAAATATAGTTGTATAAAAATATAAACTAAAGTGTACCCAAAGAATAATTTTCATGTAAAGAGATCCGTAAGACTGAATAAATGCTCATTTTAACGAAAAGTAGGTTTCGATATACATAAATTAAATATTTTAATAAAATTAATTACACAGTGTAAAAATATATTTAAATTGCTGCACAAAGTGCAAGACTTTATTTTTTGAAAAAAATAAAAATCAAGCAAATGATTAAACTTATTTTACAATAAAATTTTATTCATGTGAACCAAGTTTATACATAAACTCTATCACTATTATGTGCAAAAGTTATTACTGTCATGCACAAAAAATTTCACTATTTAAAAATATAAAATATTTTTTAAAGGTTATAGTTTTTATGAATAAATATGTATAATTATCATTTGACGCTGCTCGTGGACTTACCATATTCATTTCATCGTGCGCTTTTGGATGGTTTTTTTACGTTTTGTCGTCCTAGCTTTGTAAATTTATTGCCTTTACAACAAAACAAAGTAAACAATGATTTCACAAAGTTCCTTTGCGAGACACTGTTAAAAGAAAGTGGTGAAAAACAAAATATGTCTGCTTTGCATGATCTTGAGGAAGTAAGTGTCGAATATTTTGAGGATGACGCTATTATAGGAAGTATTACGATCAAAGTTTGTCTCCAATTGAGATGGGGTGGGAGTATTTGAAATTCAAAGTATGTTGAATTCTTTTCATTTCTGTCATATGAACTTAATCTATGGGTTTTAATTGTTTCACATATTTATATACAATATATTGCTGATGATCCTTTCTTTTGCTGTTTTTTGGTTTTCCATCATTTTCAGCAGGCTGTAAGAATTGTGGCAAAGTAATATTAGTAGCATATATACTACCCTCTTGAATTTCCATTTTATTTTATTATATTCTGTGTGAGATCAAAATGAAAACCTGTAATTTACCTTTTGTCTTCTGATTGATAAGAAATATGCACATAAATGCCAAAAAAAACCATCCCCCATAGTTTGGCGTTTCTTCCTTTAATTCCTTTTATTGACACAAATTAACTTGATGCTTAATTAACATTTTAAGAGGGGTGTGTGTTGATTTATGCTAATTTATACTATGTCTCTTATGAGTTTTATTCAACTTATAAGTTGCCTTCTATGTTTAATTCTATTCATTTCTGTCATACGAACTTAATTTATGAATTATAATCATCCTTAATTTGTTTGGGAGTTAATTATTTCACATATATGTACAAAAGCAATTTATTCTGCATGTCGTATATTACTAGCATATACAATCCCTCTCTTTCAAGTAAATCCAATGTTGTTACAGAGATTTGGGCTAGTCAATCTGCTAATGCAATACCTCTTTGTTATGTCATACATGTTTACATATAACAAACCTAAATGTTATGTAAATAAGTTGCAAATTCAAGAATATCAAACTCATGTGATTCACATTTCAAAAGCAAATTCCATGACAAAATATCACCAACTGAAGTAACAAATGGATGGATGAAAATTTTATCCAATCAAACGGCGAGAAAGGGATTGATCAAGAGCTATATACCCTTCCAAAATGCAAGCAGATGAATACATCAAGAAACATGCATCTCAAATTCACCTGCATCGAGACCGAGCAAACGGGGCGATTTTGGTTAAGCCATTTTGATTTCGATTAGGTCTCTTGTGTACCAGGCAGTGATGTAAAAGTCCCGACTGGGCGGTCGTCGACCAACCCGATTTTGCCTAGGCGCCGCGTAGGTGACCGAGTCGGGAGCTAGATGTCCAACACTAAGGTATTATTTGATAATGAGAGATTTTGTTCTTAGAATAAATTGATGATAAGACAAAAGTTGATAATTTTCACTACACTAAAATTCCAAAACACAAATTTGTTTAGTTTTTTTATGTTAAATTAATTTTCTTGTACTCTATAATGGATAATATATATAAGAAAATGTGTTTCAATTGTTATCTAGATTTAGGCGGTTGTATAATGAATTTATTAATTAATTTTGAAATGTAATTTTGTTATAATATATCGATAAGTAGTAAATAAAACTCATTTAGCTGAAAAAAAATAAAAGAAAACCGAACCGACTAGTCCTTGACTAGTCCCCTCCTAGACGGCCTAGGCGCTAGGCGGTCCATATCCGTCCAACTATCGATTTTCCAACTTCTGCACCCTTGGTACCAGGTACAACGTGCAACTCAAGTGATTTTGAAACATAACTGAGAAGTGCAGTTTTTTTCCATTGAATACACTAAAAGATATAGTTGTTTTCGTTGAAAAGTGTAAGGGAAAACAAATCACTTTTTAGTAAAAACAACTGATATGATTCAAAAATACACCTAATGCACACAAAAAATTATTTTTGATTTCACATATCAAACTATATGGTGTGTTCCCATCAAATGTAAAAAAAAAACCATATGGTGTGTAGATGGCCTTGAGTTGTTATTCGAGCCGGATACTTGAATTTTTTACTCGAAACTCGAGCTGGAAATAAAATTTGGCTAGACTTACAAATGAGTCTAACGAGCCTAATAAAATTGCCAGAAAATTCTTGATTATCGAACCTAACGAGTCGAATCTAAGTAGACTAGTTAGTCAAATCGAGCAATTTACGAATTCTATCCTTAACTACTCGAGCTGAGCGGAGCTCTCAAGCAGCTCGTTTCTTTTAACATCTTTATGGGTTATAAATTTATAATAGACATACCAGGAAATCCTGTACTTCTATAATTATGAAAAAACTTGTGTTACTCTCTATATACATAAATATACCCCGTGCCCACTACTCAATCTGTTGAATACTTGCAAGTTGCAACTACAAATCACGGTTCAATTTGCCTTTCTTACCTGTTGTTGTAAACAATTACGAATCTTTAGAAAAATAAAAATCACACTTGCATCTTAAATATGACTTCTATTTTGACTTTTATAAATGCACCATTAATTTCCATGAAATTTCCCCACCACAAATTTTTTTGTTTACTTGCAAGTCCAACTTTGACTTGGCTTTATTACTTGCTCTCCAATCATATACAACAATTGATTAAAAATGTATACTCTGCTTTCTACTAATCCAAAAACATGTCTGAAAAAACAGGGGATGAAGAACCACCCATGATCACCCTGCGGCCTATACTCCTCTCAGACATGGATGATCTCATGAAATGGGCAACTGAGCGGATTGATTTTGGGTGTTGTTTGGAGGTGTATTTTTTTGTGGAATAGGATGGGAATGATAGGGGGAATGAGAATGAGGAGGAGTAAGGGTATAAATGTCAATTCAGATAAAAAAAAAGATCAAAATTGAGAGTTGAACAAGTTTAGGGCAAAAAAAATTTTACTTGTTGAAACAGAGCATTTTTGCCTATTGTTCGTTCATTTTTTCATAATACAGTGCATAAAAAGGGTGAAAAGCCGATTCTGAAATCCCCACCCAAATCCCGCATCTAGGGTTTTCCCCGATGGAGAAGCATCGACGAATTGAAAATCAATCAATTCCAGAAGAAGTGATTCAGCACATACAATCTTTTCTAAGTGGGAAAGAAGCTGCTCGAACAACAATCCTCTCCAAATCTTGGCACAAAGCCTGGTTAACTCGCCCCAATCTCAATTTCTGTTCTGGCGACATTCCGACGGCCAGTGCGTTTGTTGAATTCGCCAACAAGACTCTGCAAAGATACGACGAATTGAACAGAAATATCCACACTTTCAGGCTAGAATTGGATATTTTTGACTCTGTTCCTAGATCTACCGCTAAGGAATTGATCGTGAAAGCTATGAAACTAGTTACTACTGATCTCAATATCAGAGGGTGGGTATTCACTTCTCTTTTACCTGAGGTGTTTGAATTCGAAACTCTCGTCAGATTATCTCTGCATTACTGCATGATTCATCAAAATGTAACTTGTTCTCGACTTAAATTCCTGAGAGCAGAAGCTAATACGTTTTGGGGTATAATTTCGATGTGTCCCTTGATTAAGGAATTGAGAATATCTAAATGCAAGTTTTGCGAAGATAAAACGATGGAATCAAATTTGGGTTTAGGTGCTTATGATTGTCATGAGTTGAAAGTGTTGTGTTTGAAGGATGTGTAAATTGGTGAATGGCTTTTCCGTTACTTGTCTAGATTTCCTTGTCTCAAGGACTTAGCTTTTCAAGATTGTTTTTGCAACGAAGAAATACATATTTGTAGCAATTCACTTGAACGGATAAGTTTTGCTTGGACTCATACGAGTATCTTGTATGTCACGTTTGATGTTCCCAGAATTCGTAAGTTTAAATATTCGGGTTCATGTGTCCCTTCATTGTCTTTTAAAACAATCCCAATGGAACGGGAATGGGAGTCTGATATAACTATCACTTTTCGTTATCCTAATTCATGGTTATTCGAGTTGATAGAGTTTCTCTGTGACTTCAGAGAATTTCTACTAAAATTGAGAGGATTTCTGCTCGAGCTGAGCACTTCGAAAATTTGTCTTGATATCAGTATGAGTATCGATTCGAGCCATGATGTTCAGATTCTGGATCTTATAGGTTTGCCTAATCCACCTATAGTAGTGGAGAATTTGAAGTTGTTGATGAATGCACCATCTCCATTTCATCGTGCGCTTATGGATGGTTTATTTAGGTGTTGTCGTCCTAGATTCGTTAATTTATATTGGTTGACCTCGTGGTATGTACAACACAAGGCAAATAACGATTTCACAGAGCTCTTTTGCAAGACAGTGGTAAAAGAAATTGGTGAAAAACAATGTATGTCTGCTTTTCATGATCTTGAGGCCGTAAAATTTGAATTTTTCGAGGATGACCGCGTTAAAGGCTGCAGGCCTCTGCCTTGCGTGACATTGTCAGATGCTTCAGCATATTCAAGAATTATCGAGATCAAAGTCTGCCTCCAGTTGAGATGGGGTAAGAGTCTTTGAAATTAAAATTATATGAATTCTTTTCATTTCTGTCATATGAATTTAATCTATGAATTTTGATCATCCTATATATATGTTTGGGAGTTAATTATTTCATACATTTATGCTCAATGTTGTTTTCCATATTTTACAAAAGCAATTTGTTCTTTCATTACTTTCCAGAGCGCATGTACATAGAAATTAAAAGAGGTTTGTCGTGCATTTCTTTTTGCTGTTTTTGGCTTTCTTGTTCCGTTTGCTTTTCAATCAACCTTTAAATGGAATTAATTAATTTTTTTAATTCTGTTTCATATGCTAATTTGCATTGGGTTCGCAATCCAAATCACCCTCTTCATGACAACAATATCGCTCTAATGTGACATTTTGATAGCAATCATATGAAAGTCAGGAGAAGTTAAAAGAATGACGTAAAATTTTCATTTGGAACCAACGAAAGTCATGTCTTTATACAACGGTGAAGAAACAGAGTAGTCTGGGTTTTGATCTCGTTATTCTTGGAATTTTCATTTCAGTTTAGTACTCTGTGGCATATGAGCATTGGGGAAGGGGAAGTGGCAGATTTCATATTTGATAAATATGCAACTCTTTTAATCTACCATCTGTAAGCCGAAGTTTTAATTCCTATTTTGCATATGCAGGTGAATCAACAAAGACATCTGAATGAAAGTTGTACACCAGGGTTAATTAGATACTGCACAGGGTGGCTTTTTATATTTATAAGTTAATTAAACTGAGTTTAGTCCCGATATAGTAGTAATATTTTGTTAATGTAACTGCATATAACATCTTGATGACTCAAATCTTTCTTTTGGTTTTTATGGGCAGTTAACCTTATTTATTGCAGCTTAATTGATATATTATCAGTTGAGTTTAGTTGCTGATGTTGGTGAACTATGGATACTTAATTGGACTGTTATTGACATGTCATATGTTGAAAGAATGTTCCAGATTCTGTTTCCTTGGGCAAATTTTTGGTTATTTACTTCCTTTTGCAGGAAATTTGCTTGAGTATGTTTGTTAACAATCAAGGAATGTTTCTAAAACTTGATAGTTGATGCAATTTAGGATATATTCCAATTTAGAAAGAAAGTTAGAACGGGTAGACATATGCTGCAAAGATGTGGAGGTGTGGGTGCGGGGACGATAAGATATAAATACGAGGATACAATTTTTAAAAAAACATTTAAGGTGGGATTCGATTAAAATACATCTGTTTTTTATATTTATAATATATAACACCTGCAAAATATATATAGTTTTAAAATTAATATATTAAAATGTATGTAATTCACATTTTTCTCACACTCAAAACTTAATAATATTTTCAATAATTTAATTAAGCAACAAACCAATAATTTAAATATCATTAGCCCAATACATAGGTTATAATAGGAAATTTATTAAAAAACAAGTGTTACATTATATAATAAAGTTCAATTGATATAACACATCTCGTATTTAATTAATTGACCATTTGGAGTTTATATATGAACAATTGCGAAAAAAGCTAAAAAAATAATTATTTTTGCAAAAATAACCCTTCGCGCACCTTTCTCGCATTGGACTCTCGCACGCTAATTATTTCTTTTTTGAATTTGTTCAAATATTTGCCACGTGGTATATTCCGTGTGAGTTCATCAACGCGAATTACACCCATACTCGTAGCTTGCTTAAATCCGGTACTGTAATGTGGTATTTTTAGGAGAATCCATGCATTATAGGTGGAGACCATTCTTGAGGACTACATTTGGAAATCAATGCAATAGGAAAAAGACAAAGCTCAAACATTTTGGGGCTAGGGTGTAGGGGTGGGAATGGGTGTGGGTGAGCATGTTGAAAAGTGGCAATTGGTATATAGTTGTATGGCCAAGCTTGAGCTCTTGCATAGATGAGAAAATTTCAAAACTAGTCCAATAACTTGTGGGGGAACGTTCCCGAGATGGGAATCGTAGCTCCATCTCTGCTTGTTGAGATCAAACCGAGCTCCAAATGTAATCGTTCAACCTATCAAGTGTGGATAACTCAAGTGATTAAAGCTCCACTACTTAAGACCCCGAGATCCCGAGGTCTTGGGTTCAAGATACATAGAGAAAAATTTATTCCCTCTTGTGGTCCCGAGGTCTTGGGTTCGAGTCCCTCTATTGATGGTTGCGGCTTCGATTGTGGTTCAACCTTTTTAACTGAATTCTAAAGTTTATATTATTTTGGGTTCAACCTTTTTAATCGAATTTTAAAATTTATATTATTGTTGAGTGTGATTTGATGATTGTATGATATGAATTAAGATATAAATAAAGAAGATAATATCACAAAACATCATATAACTTTGATATAGTTAATTTTGATCGTGTATGTTTTTATTTCTCCAATTTTGGTTCTTTTTGTTCTGATTTTCGTCCTTTAAGAACAAAATATACAGGAATACAATTGGACCCAAAAATAAAATCAAAGTAAATCCTTAAATTAATTTTTTTTTAAAAAATCCTACAATTCAAAGCCCAAAAAGAAGACGAGGCATCTAAATGGGCCGAAAACATCCGTCCAGGGATGGCACTAGGCCCACTGAACTGTAAATATATACGCTCTCTGTGCATCAAATCCCCACCCCGAAATTCCCACCTAGGGTTTCCGATGGAGAATCATCAACAAATTGAAGCCGAAATTCAACTTCCACATGAAATCATTCAACACATACAGTCTTATCTAAATGTAAAAGAAGCCGCTCGAACAACAATCCTCTCCAAATCGTGGTACACCGTCTGGTTAACTCGCCCCAATCTCGATTTCAGTTATCGCGACATCCGGACGCCCACTGCGTTTATAGAATTCGTAAAAAAGACTCTGCAAAGATACGACGAATCGAACATAAAGATCCACAGTTTCAGGCTACAAGTGAATGCTCATGATTTTACAAGGGTCACTGTTTCCACCGCTAAGGAATTGATATTGAAAGCAATGGAGCTAGGCGCTACTGATCTCTCTATCTGCGGAGGCTGGATATACACTTTCTCTTTACCAAGTGACATGTTTGGATCCGAATCTCTCCTCAGATTATCTCTCAGTAACTGCAAAATCGATCTACGTGATCAAAAGGTAACTTGCACGAAACTTAAGTACCTTAATTTAAGCCATGCGAATATTGAGAGTGATTCATTTTGGGATATAATTGGGAAATGCCCCTTGATTGAGGAATTGATGTTAAACAATTTGAGGCCGTATGTACATGGTATGATGATGGTAATAGAACCGGGATTAGTTGCGTATGATTTTCATAAGTTGAAAGCGTTGTATTTGAAAAGGTGTTGTATTTGAAAAGGGTTGGAATTGGCGAATGGCTTTTTCGTGACTTATCATCGTCTAAATTTCCTTGTCTGAAGGAGTTGACCCTCGACGATTGTGGTGGTTACGGAGAAATACAAATTTGTAGCAATTCACTTGATTTCATAAGCTTAAGTGAGAGTTTTAAGGGCATGTGGGTCGAGTTTGATGTTCCCAAAATTCGTAAGTTTGTGTATTCGGGTCCATTTGTACCTTCCCTGCCTATTAAGACAATCTCAACGGAATGGAAGTCTGACATAACTATCACGCTTATTTCTACCGTGCTAAAACCTTCATGGTTTGTCGAGTTTAGAGAATTTCTGATGGAGTTGAGCCCTTCCGATATTTGTCTCCATCTCGGAATGAGTATTGACGCTCTCTGTTCCAATCCGTATATCAATTGGAGCCCTGATCACGACAATCGAGATATTGTAGGTTTAGATAAGCCGCCTATCATAGTGGAAAATTTGACAGTGCAGATGTACATACCATATTCACTCTGTCATGCGCTTTTAGATGGTTTATTTAGGTTTTGTCATCCTAACTTCGTATATTTATATTATTTGCCTTTGTGGCAAAGGAAAAGCAAAGCAAACAATGATTTCACAGAGCACCTTTGCAAGATACTGATAAATGAAAATGGTGAAAGACGAAGTATGTCTGCTTTGCATGATCTTGAGGATGTAAACATCGAATTTTTCGAGCATGATCCTGTTGAAGGGTGCAGTCATCTTCCCTGCATGACATTCTCAGATGCTTTAGCTTCAGCATATTCTGAAAGTATTAAGATCGAAGTTTGCCTCGAGCTGAGATGGGGTAAGAATTTTTTAATTTCAAATTATATTGAATTCTTTTAATATATGTGATATTGATAAAGTGAGGTTTGTGGCACATTTACTTTGCTGTTTTTGGTTTTCTTGTTCTGTTTGCACTTCAAATGGGCAATCAACCATTGAATAGATTTGATGAATTGAGATTTGTGGCACATTTATTTTGCACAGTATAAAAATATTTGCACAGCACATAATAATTTACTAATTACAGAAAATAAAATCCCCAGAGCTACATTCTTCATTTTATAGTCTTAGTTATTTTTTACAGAGACAAAAATAAATTCAATCCCAATGTAAAATTATATTTGCAGAAACACATAACATTTTACTAATTACAGAAATAGAGAAGAAGTTAATTTGAACAAACGAAAAAAAAAATATTTGCACAAGCGTAATAAATAATTTGCACAATAAAAAAAAAAAAAAAAATCTCGACTCTACCTTCTACAGTCGTCCCGACGGTGGATCTGTACAGATCCGCTCGCCACACAGATCCACCACCACAAATCCAAAAAAAAATTGAAGCGAATTTGAGTAGCCAATACAAGCTCCAACATGATTTGAGTAGCGAAGACAACCAAAAAAAATTTTTCAAGCAAGAAGAAAGATAAATGGGCTGGGCTCAACAAAATACAAAAGTCCCCAGTTAAAAAAACTCTAAAATCTTCTGTCTTTTCCTTCAATTTACCAGTTTCTTCAATTTGTTTGTCTCTCACTGCTAGCTCTGTCTCCATCGCCGGAAAACCCACCACCACCATCACCCAAAAATCGCCATCTTTGTGCACCCCGAGCCGCGATATTGCAGATCCGCCGTTGATCGAAGCCCCACCGCCGCGGCCGCGAAAGTGCAGATCCTTCGCTGAGCGAAGCCCGCCGCCGCTGCAGACCCCAAAGCCCTGAGCCTCCGCCGCCTTACAGCCCTCCGACACTGCTGTATCCCCGATGCCCGAGCCTCCGCTGATCGTTAAACGACGGTTGATTTCTAGAGAGAGAGGGTGTGGCTTTGAGAGAGAGAAATAGGGTTGGGGTGGGTTTTGAAATGACGGTGGCTGAGAGATTTAATGATGGAATTACAGAATAAGGGTATAAATGGTATTTTATCTTTGATTTTATACCTAATTGAAATGGGTGTATATGTTTGTATCTATTTAATATTATTATGAAAATTTTGTATCTCCTTGGAATTTTTCTAAAAAATAAATTATGTATTCCATATATTGAGGAATGCATTTTTTTTCATAAATAATATTATCCTTAATTATTTACATGTTTGTTTCAAATTCCCAGAAAATAAAACGAGATAGTAATGTATACTAAAAGTTTCATAATTTTCAATTTTTTTTTTACAAAACAACGTCCTAAGAATGTATTTTTAAACTCTATAAAATATACATAAATATCATCTTGTGATTCCGTTCTGATGTAAAAGTAATTGATTGAGCAAAACAAAACAAGTGACGGTAATGATTGAGCACCTGAAAGCCTAATGAAATTGCCTTGTGAGTTTTAGTTGTTGTTTCGTCATGTAACAATCTTTTATATTAGTTTTAGTTGTTGTTTTGTCATGTATCAATCGCTTTGATACTATTAATTGTTTAACCCGTGCAATGCACGATATTCATAAATTTTCAAGAAGGTTGACTTGTAGTTTATCGAACAACATCGCGTGACATTTTTGATACCATAATGTAGGATAATCATATAAATCATGTGATATTTCGGTTCAATTTGGGCTTATTTAGGCTCTATTCTCCCACATATACAATTTTTAAAACATATTATTCTATATTGACAGATTTTAAGACATATTATCCTACATTTTTAAGTTCATAAAAAATATTGTCCTTTAAACACAACTTCCCCTAAGTTACGCGCCTAAAAATAAATAATTTCCCCACATGTATTGACCCTTATATCTCAACTATAATCATTTTCTAAAAATCCAATTCTCAACACAAAATTCTAAATCAAAATAAACTTCATGCTACATACAACTGCCCATATTTATTGAAACCCTTGTGACGCTCAACCAAAAAAAAAAGGGTAGTTTCTTTTGTCCCATAACTTTTATGTAATTCATTTTTCATTTCAAAAAATATAACTATTCAATTTTATTTTCATTTACGCCGAAAAATATAAATTTTATCTTTTTTTATCATGCGCAAGTCGTGTGCCGGTTAAATTTGAGATTTTTCGAGCTCGTATTTGATATATTGTCCTACAATTCCGAATTCATAAATTTATTATCCTTAAAACACAATTCCGTAAGTTACTTTCCTAAATAAACCATCCAAAAGCGCACGATGGAGTGAATATGGTAAGTCCACCTGCAACGTCAAATTCTCCACTACCAACTTTGGGGTGTGGCAATACCGCAACAGTAGGACAAGATGACAAATTCTCCAGTGCACCACATGCACTAATAAAATTGGTGCAATTTAATTTTAAAAGCTCCTTTTCTAGTTTTTTTTAGTTTTAAAATTTTGATTTTCTTTTAACGACCCCAAACCCGGCCCGAGTGGTTCATGGTTCACTCGGCTCAAGTGGTTCATTGTTCACCCGACCCGAATGATTCATATATGATTTAAGGTTCATTATTTAGGGGTTAGATTTAGAGTGCACCAATTTGGATTGGTGCATGGGGTGCACAGGATAGTGACTCGGACAAAGTCGATACGAACTTTACATATTTAGGAAAATTAACTTTAAATTCAATTAACACGGGATATTTTTTGTCTGAATTGTTCAATTTCGGGTGATTTCTCATGTGCTCCTCACATAGATGAGGAGAAAATGTTTTTGGTCCCATAATTATCCTGTAATTCATTTTCCGTTGTAAGAAAAATTAACTATTCAATTTTGATCCCATAATTACCTCTATTTACCAATATGTCTCATTTTTGCTGAAAAAACAAAAAAATGACGTCGTTTTCGTTCACACATAAGTTACTCACCGATTAAAATTGAGGGTTTCTGAGCTCGTAGCTGGCATCACGCTGATTGTTACCAAAAAATATATTATTTTTATAAAAATATATAAAGAGCAAAGAAATTCCTCTTACGTTGCTAACAAACAATTAATTTTTCTTTTAATAGTCAGGCTCACGTTTTTTACGAGCTCGAAAACTTTCAATTCTTTAACTGGCACATGACTTACGCATAATCGAAAACAACAACATGCTCTTTTCTTTTTCAGGAAAAATATAACCAAAATTCGATTATTAAAGTAGGAGTAGCACTCATGTGAACCAGGTTTATACATGAACTCTATCATTGTTATGTGTAAAAACTATCACTGTTATGCACAAAAACTTTTACTGTTTAAAAATATAAAGTATTTTTTAAACAGTGATTATTTTTTTACATAACAGTGATAGTTTTAATATATAGTAGTGAGAGTTTTTGTATGTAACAGTGATACTTAAATAATCGAGTTCATATCATAAACCAGGTCTATACAATTTTTTGTTTTAAAGTAGTTATTCAACCAAAATAAAATATTTAATTTTTTTGAGACGAAAAGTGAATGACAGAAAAATTATAGGATCAAAAAACTTTTTTTTTAAGTTTAGAGTTTTTCCATTAAAAAAAAAATCAGTCTTAAATTGGTGCTCTTTTAATTGAGGAAAGCGGTGATACCTCACAATTAAAATATAATAAATTATACATATAGAGTAGTGATATAGAATCCACCATTTGATTTTTTATGGAACTAGATTAATGAGGTGTCATGTCAATTCATCATCCACATAATTAATTCTATTTAAATAAATTATAGAATGTTTTATAATATACTATACTCTAAACCCTAAATCATGAACTATTCGGGTCGGGTGAACCAAGATCGGGTCGGGCTGGGTTCGGGTCCGGGGCGGGTAAAAAAGCTATCACGTCTAGTTCTGGTCATGAACAAGAAGCTTTATGGTTCCACAAGTTGAGAGAGCTTTTCCAAAATTTCTCTCTATCTGGATATCGATACGTGTTGTTTTTCGGAGCATTGTTATGATCATCACAATCCCAATGTTATATGTTTACGTGAAGGATTTGACATTGCTAGTGTTCCTACCTTCATCGTGTGCTTTTGGACGGTCTATTTAGGTGTTGTCGTCCTAGCTTCGTATATTTAGATTCGTTGAGCAAACAATGATTTCATAAAGCTCCTTTGCGAGACACTGATAAAAGGAAGCGGTGAAAAACAAAGTATGTCCACTTTGCGTGATCTTGAGGAAGTAAATGTCGAATTTTTTATAGTTGACCCTATACAAGGGTTTAGGACTCTGCTTGGGCATATTCAGGAAGTAGTGAGATCCAATAGGGATGGGGTAAGACTTTTTGAAATTCAAAATATATATATTGTTTCATTTCATCGGTCATATGAACTTTATGTATGGATTTTGATAATTTAATTATTCTACTGCAACTGCATTTATTTCTGCTGTTTTTGCATTCTGCTTCATATGCTAATTTGCTCCAAATTACCCTATTCAAATCAACGAAACCTCTGCTTCTAGTTACAGTTATCCTCGTGACCAAATTCTGCATTTGGGATTCATACACTTCAAAAGATCAACCATATCCGTCTCACAGAATTCGGGCAACGAGAGATGCAGGGGTAAGCTGTCAAAATGGTGGCTAATCTTGTATTTGATCAATTGAAGAGGCTTGAAGCTTTTGTAGATGTGGATAACGAGGGATCACTCAGAGTTTTGGAGTAAGCTGTATTCTTTTGGCTAGAAAAGAATGAAATTAAAAATCTTGACAAAAAATAATTTTTTTAAGTAAAGTTAGCCAAGGATGAGACTTTTCTCTAATATATATGTATGATACTATTATATTTAAACCAACAAGTATTATTTATAATTTAACAAACGGTGCAATATTATTTTTTATCACAAAAATTATAAGTATGATAATTTTTTTTTTTACATTAGAAAATTATTGGAAGATCAAGAATAATCCTAATAAAATTAATGCTTCAAATTAAAAATTAAATAATATAAAATATCATAAATAATAAATTTCAATTATTTTATAAATTATTTTTTAAATGAGGGATATATGTCGCATTAATTCTATTCCATCAAGTTTAGGAAACAAATCAATCAAGTAAATAAAATATATATATAGAAGATATGAAATCCCTAGGTAATGCTTTTGACAATATACGTATATCTTCTTTCTAACATAAATATACAAAAGAATCAATCTCAATCTAAGTATAATATCCCAACCCAAATTCCACGTCCAGCCCAGGGTTTCCGATGGAGAAACGTCAACAAATCGAAGCCATTAGCGGCGAAACTCAGCTTCCAGAAGAAATAATTCAACACATACAATCTTTTCTAAGTGGAAAAGAAGCTGCTAAAACAACTATACTCTCAAAATCTTGGTACAACGCCTGGATAACTCGCCCCAATCTCGATTTTGATGGTTGTGACTTTCCGACGCCTAGCGCGTTTGTGGGGATCGCGAACAAGATTCTGCAAAGATACGACGAATTGAACAGAAAGATTCAGAGTTTCAGGCTAAAGATTCAGAGTTTCAAGCTATCTATGGATGGTTGTGAATCGGGTAATATTTCTCTGGCTGACGAATTGATTTGGAAAGCTTTGAAACTAGGTGCTACTGATTTCGATATCAAATTTCCAGCGAGTAGAAGTCATTATGTGTCGCAGTTACCCCGTGAGGTGCTTCAATCCAAAACTCTGGCCAGATTATCTCTGCGTTACTGCAAAATTGATCAACAAAAGATAAGTTGTTCGAGACTTAAATATCTTAGTTTAAATAAAATGCATTTTGAAGGTAATACCTTTTGGGATATAATTTCGACGTGTCCCTCGATTGAGGAATTGTTATTGTCTCAATGCAAGATAGGTGAGGACAAAAATTGGAATCAAAATGGGGATTTGGTGTGTATGATTTTCATAAGTTGAAAGTGTTGTCATTGGATAAGGTGGAACTTGGTGAATGGCTTTTCGGTGGGTTGTCTAGATTTCCGTGTCTCAAGGAGTTGACCCTCAACGGTTTTTTTAGCAACAAAGAAATACGAATTCGTAGCAGTTCGCTCGAGTGCATAACCTTAACTAATTACCGGACTCTGGGGACGTCGTTGAGGGCCACGTTTGATGTTCCCAGAGTTCGTAAGTTCAAATATTCAGGTTCACGTGTACCTTCATTGTCTTTTAAAGAAATCCCAACGGAACGGGAATGGGAGTCTGATGTAACTATTAGGTTTTTAATTTCTTGTAAAAAAACGACTTCATGGTTCCTCGAGTTGGGAGAGTGTCTGCGTGAGTTGAGCTCTTCTAAAATTTCTCTCCGTCTCAATATGAGTATTTTCGGCCATAATTATGAATTTGGAGATATTATAGGTTTACCTAAACCGCCTAAAGTAGTAGTGGAGAATTTGACGTTGTTGGTGAAGGCGCCATCTTCATTTCATCGTGCACTTACGTATGGTTTATTTAGGCGTTGTCGCCCTAGCTTCGTAAATTTATATTGGTTGCCTTTGTCGCAAAGACAAAGCAAAGCAATCAATGATTTCACAGAGGTCCTTTGCAAACAAGAACGAAGTATCTCTGGTTTGTATGATGTTGAGGTCGTAAATGTCGAATTTTTTGAGGATGACCCTGTTAAAGGGTGACCATCTTTGCCCTGCATGACATTCTCAGATGCTTCAGCATATTCTGGAAGTTTTAAGATCAAAGTTTGCATCCAATTGAGATGGGGTGAGAGTTTTTGAAATTCAAACTATATTGATTTCTTTTTCATCTGTCATATGAACTTTATCTATGGATTTTGATCATCCTAATTATGTTTGGGTATGAATTATTTCATATATTACATAGGATATTTTGCTGGATGTCTTGCAAAAGTATATTATATACGATATTGTGCTTTGTAAAATCATTGTTTACTTCCGAGGTGGTCTTGGAGGAACATAATTTCTGCTTACTGAGATTTGTATGTCTCACCTAGTTTATGGATTGTAGGTGATTCTGACGATATGTGACGAGCCGGCCTTACTGGACGAGCTGTGGGGTTTCTACAGGTTTTGAGTAGCTGTGTACATAGATGACGACCTGTTGGGCATACCGCGGCTCATTTTGCTTCCTTTGTTATATTCTGTCGCTTTTGGGATAGGTGCTATCTTATACTATGCTATAAAGACTTGTATGTATTAGTGTGTTGCTTGAAGTTTATTTATGAATTGTTAGTGAGTTGGTTTGGAGTTTGAGTGTGAATTACTACTATGAATCTGTCATATGAATTCTATCTATGGACTTTGATCATCCTATTTGGGTATGAATTTATTCATATATTATATACGGTATTGTTCTTGACGTCTTGCAAAAGTAGTTTATTCATTAATTACCATCGGAAAAATAATTTTTTAGGCCAGTTATTTAAGAGTTGTGTTTTAAGGACAATGATTTTACGAGTTTAGAAATATAGGACAATATGTTTTATAATTTGTAAATGTAGACAATCGAGCCCGAATAGCCCCAAATCGGGCTGAAATGTCACATGAGTTGCAGATTTACGGACTTATGAGTGTAGGACACGATGTTTTCAAAATCTGTAAGTTTAGGGCAATCTTGCAACACATGTGAAATTTTGCCCGATTTGGGCTTATTCGGGCTCGACTGTCATACATTTACAGATTCTAAAACATATTGTCCAATATTTACAGATTCTAAAACATATTGTTCAATATTTACAGATTCTAAAACATATTGTTCTGCGTACATTTCCAATCACGTAAAATTGTTGTCCTTAAAACACTACCATCTCTAAGTTACTGGCCTAAAATAGCATTATTCCCCATTACTTTCAGCAGCGCATATGCATATAAATGAAGTGAGGATTATGGATGTACTACTCCAACTGCATTTGTTTTATTGTTTTTTTGTATTTTCAGCAGCTGATTTATTGCACTGTTCTCTCTTCTCTGAAATCTGCTACTGCATTACCACTTTGCTATTTTATACATATTATGTCATACCAAACCTAAATGTTATCGAAATAAGTTGAAAATTTCATCATGTAGGAGATGCATGTGAAATTGACGAAGAAGACTAAATGTTTTTGGTCTTCCATCGATCATTTTCAGCCGCTGCTTTATTTCACTGGTCTCTCTTCTCTCTGTAATTTTATACATGTTGTGCCAAACCGATGAGAACCGCGATCGCAAAACACAAATAATACGCAAAGAACGATAATAATTGTTGCCCCAACTCAGGTTGGCAAGAAACAATTAGGTTTTAACAAAGTTGCCAAGGGTTTTTTATTAATTTTCTGCTTTTTTTCCTAAACAATGAAACACGCCCAAGTATATATAGGGGCAACAGGACTGCAACTGGGCCAAAAAGGACCGACTTTCCTACCCTAATTCCAGCCGTGTAAATCTAATCAAATAAAGGACTAAAACTATTATAAAAAGGACTGAATCTTGCCAACTAATCTACTGACTCCAATTTGAAAGATATGCTAGAAAGATAAAGACTAAAACGTAATCTAATTAATTAAACAATAATCTAAGATAATCTTGTAAATCTTGAAAATATTCTTGCCAAATCTTGGACACTATCTTTCTTGTTCGCATCATTCCCATCCCCTTCAAGATCGTACTTGTCCTCAAGGACCAATTATGGACATATAGCCCCTCTTCATCTAATTGCCAACTTATTGCCACAAAATTATTGAGCTCAAAATTATCAGCCGTTCGGGTGTGGCAAAAAACCTTTAGGCGATATAATCGATTTTTCATTGCTTGGCCAACAAAATAACTATCATTCATTATAAAATAATAATAATTATTATGGAAACCAAAACCTTTATCATCATCGAGGCGTGGTTCGTCATATGCCATAGTAAGACCCCAAAAATTTGTTTCGTAATCATCTTCCTTATCAAATAATTGGCAAGGATCATTCTTGGGCTCAACATAAAAAATTGGAGGCACAAAATCACTTACGGACTGCTCTTCCTCTTCATAAAAAATAGGTGACCCATCATAAAATTCATTATCCTCTTCAGCCTCAAAAGTCTAATGGGCTGGATCTTCATCTTTAAAAAGTCCATCAAGCCCAAATCCGTCTTCTTCCTCATACTCGGTAAAAGATTCAAAGCTTGGCAAATTCTGAAATTCACGCAAGTGCCCATTCTGCCCAATATGTGGTAACAAATTCAAAGACCACAAAGAATTATTAAATAAGTCTAGTTCACCAAACTTGTCAAAGGTAGCAGGCTCCCGTATATATAAAATCTGAATTATCAACACAAAAATCAGGCCCGACAACATTCCAATTCATATTAGAAATTGGCCCACTCTCATGTATAGCGGCCCAATTCTTATCCATGAAAGCTGAATTGCTTTCAACCATATCACGTTCAATTTGGCTCTCTCCCTTACCAGGATTCAAAGGCCCAATACTGCTCCCTTCCTCACGTTATGCCAATTGACGTCGTTCAACACTAGGGCGCGCCATCAACAGGGAATCATAATTGCACCGAGGACTGCAACGATCTGCGCGAGGCGAAACGACACTAAGTGAATTCCTACGGTAGGATTTCTGCACAAGTTTTGGGGTGTCTGATCTGTGGCCATTGGCGAAAAGTGATACCGGCGATGGAGCGATGCTAACAGACGACAAAAGAGAGGGTTGTGTCTCTGATATGGCTGCAGATTGACCTTCGTCTTCAGCGGCCGCAAGATCATCTTCTTCACGAGCGGTTGCAACCATGGTCCGATCGGTGCGGCACGGCGGCAGTACAGCAGCGGTATGCAGAACAGTATGAAAATGGCCGTTGTCGTAATCAGCGAAATCGGATGGTCCAAATCTCGCCATTAGTGCCTTTTTGAAATCCTTCCACCGAACGATCCGTCCTTGCTTCCGATATAACCTGCTAATCAATTGCCACCAATCGTTCGCCTCTCCTTCCATGTAGTATGCCGCATACTTCACCCTTTTGCTACGTTTGATGTCGTTCAGCGTAAAGTACAGGTTCGCCCAGCATAGCCATGATTTTGGGTTGTTACCATTGAACGTAGGGCAGGTTAATTTGGGCCTCCCCCTTCTCCGGTCTTCCCCGTTCACATCTTCCCTATCCCGACGTCGGGTATGGTTGATTTCGGAATCAGATTCTTCAGACGAAGAATCCTCATCACTCTTCCTTCTGGATTTCGGAATCAGATTCTTCAAACGAAGAATCCTCATCACTCTTCCTTCTGGATGAAGAATCCAACTGCACTTCTTCTTCTCCTTGTGAGTTCCCGCCATTGCTCGTATTCCTTTCGCGATTCTCGTCTACTCTCAATGAAAGTACCAATTTGATGAGAACCGCGATCGCAAAACACAAATAATACGCAAAGAACGATAATAATTGTTGCCCCAACTCAGGTTGGCAAGAAACAATTAGGTTTTAACAAAGTTGCCAAGGGTTTTTTATTAATTTTCTGCTTTCTTTCCTAAACAATGAAACACGCCCAAGTATATATAGGGGCAACAGGACTGCAACTGGGCCAAAAAGGACCTACTTTCCTACCCTAATTCCAGCCGTGTAAATCTAATCAAATAAAGGACTAAAACTATTATAAAAAGGACTGAATCTTGCCAACTAATCTACTGACTCCAAATTGAAAGATATGCTAGAAAGATAAAGAATAAACGTAATCTAATTAATTAAACAATAATCTAAGATAATCTTGTAAATCTTGAAGATATTCTTGCCAAATCTTGGACACTATCTTTCTTGTTCGCATCACAAACCTACAACAAAATATGTCTGCAGCTTTGCATGATCTTGACTCTTTCTTGAGGAAGTAAATGTCGATTTTTTTGAGGTTTATGCTTTTAATGGTTAATGTTAGCTTCTGTCTTGCAAGACATTGTTAGATGCTTCAGTATAGAGTATTTTGGGTTTGACTCTCTTTTCTTGGAATTTTTATTGTAGTTTTAGAGTAAGTGAAATCAAGATTAAGCCCTCCAATTTTTATTGTACTTAAAAATACACGTGACAGTCCAGTCACATCATCCGTCAGAAAGCTCCAAATTGAAATGACAAAACAATGTCGTTTTGAATTTTCCGATCGATTTGAGACTAACATTGGACATTGTCAAAATTATTGGGACTACAACGATAAAAAAACTTATGTGACTAAATTTACTTGAGGCTAAAGTTGTTAGACCAATTTGTTATTCAAACTTTATGAAATTGATAAAATTACACTTATAAATTGATGCAACTACTCTCATAAACTAATACCAATAAAATTTAATTATATGATCTTAGTTTATAAATGTAGTGATACCACGTTATAAGTGTAGTGTTATGGTATAAATTTCATAATATAAACAAATTAGACTTACTCTTTTATTTGGACTACCAATTTTTTTGACAAAAACGTTGATACTTTTAAGATAATTCTCTTATTATATATTTCTATTTGTAAATCGAGTTCTTGTTTGATTTTAATTTCAAAGGTGATATGCTTAGTCTAAAATCTAGATGAGGATATATATTGATCACGGACAAATATCAATAATATCAAAATTATATTTTGGAATATATGTTTAAAATTTGATTTGATTTTGTTATATTTAACATTTATTTATATTCTTATGGAGATACTATTATATATATATATATATATATATATATATATATGAAATAAATATCATATTAGATTTTTATGCGTAAGATTTGATTTTATAATATTTGATTTATCATATTTTTATACCGTATTGCATATTTGTATATATATATCACTAACTAATACTCTCTCCGTCCCAGGATGACTGCAACAGTTGACTTTTACACACAATTTTGCGAGCGAGTTTTGTGTTAATAATTGAAATGATAAAATGACTTTTAAGGAGGGGTATCATAGATAAGTATCTTGTCTATCATACCCCTCCTTAAAAGTCACTTTATCATTTCAATAAGCTCGAGCTTTTAGATGATGTGAAATTCTCTCATGGTATCAGAGCCTAGGTTGTGGGTTCGATTCCCGTGGAAGCACTCCACCCATTTAAATTGTCCACTCTGTTGGGTCTTCTCTCCAGAGAGAAGAGGCAATGATTCGGCCCACGAGTGAGGGGGAGTGTTGAGGAAAATTAAATAAATAGATTATTCTCGACCCTCTCTACAAGCTCGAGCTTTTAGATGAGACGGAATTCTCTCAAACTCGCTCGCAAAAATGTGTGTAAAAGTCAACTGTTGCAGTCATCTTGGGACGGAGGAGTATATATTGCATATAATGATTTGATGTTATATCGCATTATAAATAGACACAGGTTCATTAGGTAGAAAAAACAATAGATTTATCTAAATATCTCGCATCAACCGGAAATTTATTTTACAGATTTCCGATGGAGAAGCGTCAAACAATTGAAGCCGAAGAAATTATTCAACACATACAATCTTTTCTAAGTGGAAAAGAAGCTGCTCGAACAACTGTTCTCTCCAAATCTTGGAACGAAGCCTGGTTGACTTGCCCCAATATCGATTTTTCTGAAGGCGACTTTCGGACGCCATGCAGCCCTTTATTTGAGAAATTCGCGAACAAGAATTTGCAAAGATAAGACGAATTGAACAGAAGGATTCAGAGTTTCAAGCTATCGATGGATGCTTGCGAGTCGGGTAATATTTCTCTAGCTGAAGAATTGATCTTGAAAGCTCTCAAACTAGGTGCTACTAATCTTAGTTTAAGCCAAGTGTATATTGAACGATTAAAACCGGAATTGGGTGAGTGTGATTTTCATAGGTTGAAAGTGTTGAATTTGAAGGATGTGGAAATTGGTGAATGGTTTTTTCGTGACTTGTCGTCGTTGTCTGGATTTCCTTGTCTGAAGGAATTGGCCCTCGAAGATTGCATTAGCTTCGTAAAAAATATACAAATTTGTAGCAATTCAGTTGAAAGTGTAAGTACGAGTATCTTGCATGCCACGTTTGATGTTCCCAGAATTCGTAAGTTCCAATATTCGGGTTCATATCTACCTTCCGTGTCTCTTAAAAGAATTTCAAGGGAATGGATCACTATCAATTCTAGTCTCTTTATATTTTCATGGTTTCTCGAGTTGAGTAAGTTTTTGCATAGGTTGAGCTCTTCCAAAATTTCTCTGTATCTCGGCACGGGTACTTTGACCCGTGTTTATGGGACTCAAGATGTTAGATGGGTGAGCCGTAAACCAGCAATCGCGGTGGAGAAATTGGCGTACGCTCCTTTGCAAGACACTGATAAAAATAAAAGGAACTAGGCATGATCTCGAGGAAGTAAATGTCGAAGATGCCCCTATTCAAAAAGTGGATTATTTACGAAGTATTAATATGCAAGTTTGCCTCCAATTGAAATGGAGTACGAGTCTTTGAAATTAATAACTTTGTTGAATTCTTTTAATTTCTGTCCTGTGAACGTATACATGGATTTTGTTCATCGTAGTTATTTTTGGGTGTTAATTATTTCACCTTTTTTTTTGTTTATTTCCAACTGGATTTTTGGTGTTGTTTTTGGCTTTCCGTTATATTTACAGCAGCAGCTTACTTACGCTAGATCGTTTCTCTTCTATGTAACTTTTTTTTAAAATGGAACACCAAGCAGCTGATATATATAAAAATAAATGGAATAAAAAGAGGGTGCTTTAAAATTTGGTCAAATAATTATTTACATAACATTTAGGTTTGTTATATGTAAACATGTATGACACAACAAAGAGGTATTGCATTAGCAGATTGACTAGCCCAAATCTCTGTAACAACATTGGATTTACTTGAAAGAGAGGGATTGTATATGCTAGTAATATACTACATGCAGAATAAATTGCTTTTGTACATATATGTGAAATAATTAACTCCCAAACAAATTAAGGATGATTATAATTCATAAATTAAGTTCGTATGACAGAAATGAACAGAATTAAACATAGAAGGCAACTTATAAGTTGAATAGAACTCATAAGAGACATAGTACAAATTAGCATAAATCAACACACACCCCTCTTAAAATGTTAATTAAGCATCAAGTTAATTTGTGTTAAGTTATATCCCGTCTAATGCAAACATAGAGGCGGATTATTTTAAAAAAGATTTAAATGAAGTCTAATATTTAGATTGTACTAGTATGTATTTTTACAAAGTGTTGACTACTGTTGAGGGTCTGCTCTCAAGAAAAAGAGAAAACACAGATGTTACGGTCTTGTTTGTTTCGGTCCATTTAGATGTTTAATTTAACATAAAAAAAACTAAACAAATTTGTGTTTTGGAATTTTAGTGTAGTGAAAATTATCAACTTTTGTCTTATCATCAATTTATTCTAAGAACAAAATCTCTCATTATCAAATAATACCTTAGTGTTGAATACCTAGCTCTCGACTCGGTCGCCTACGCGGCGCCTAGGCAAATTCGGGTTGGCCGACGACCGCCCAGTCGGGACTTTTACATCACTGCCTGGTACACAAGAGACCTAATCGAAATCAAAATGGCTTAACCAAAATCGCCCCGTTTGCTCGGTCTCGATGCAGGTGAATTTGAGATGCATGTTTCTTGATGTATTCATCTGCTTGCATTTTGGAAGGGTATATAGCTCTTGATCAATCCCTTTCTCGCCGTTTGATTGGATAAAATTTTCATCCATCCATTTGTTACTTCAGTTGGTGATATTTTGTCATGGAATTTGCTTTTGAAATGTGAATCACATGAGTTTGATATTCTTGAATTTGCTAAAAACAAAAAAAAAATTGTCATTTTCATTCATCACGAGCCAGTTAAAATTGGGGGTTTCCAAGATCGTAGCCGACATAGACGCTGATTATTAAACAAAAATATTTTCATTTTATTTTATAAAAAGCAAGAATATTCTTCCTAAATTGTGAAAAAATAAAATTTTGTTTAACAACCAGTGCCCATGTACGTGAATTTCCATATCACACGACTTCCTCATTATATTTTACTTGTAAAGGCAAAACGACATTGTTCCGATCGATTTAGAACTAAAATTGGACATTGTCAAAGTTATTGAGACTAAATCGACGACAAAAAATCTTATGGAACTAAATCTATTTGAGGACAAAGTTATGAGACCATTTGTGATTCAAACTCCCTGAATTTCAAAAAAAAAAATTAGGGGTGATGTTGCAAATTTATAGGTTTAAGGTATGAGATAGTTATGGGCTCAAAATTGGATAGTTAATTTTTTAGGAACGAAAAACGTATTACATGAAAGTTTGTTTGTTAAATATAATACTTTTTCAGGAAACTCCTCTGAAAAAGAGTCTCATACATGAAATGATGCTCCACTTAAATATACTAGGGTACGTAGGAGGCTTGGAGCCTCATAAATTTATGAATCACATATAGTTTCATGTATGAGAATGTCTCATACAAATTTATATTTTTTTAATGTTGTAAATTTCAATTTAAGTGATATTTTTAAAATAAAATTGATACTTTTAAGATAACTTTTAAATAATATATTGCTATTTGTAAATCGAATTTACAATTATGTTGTTTGATTTTAATTTCAAAGGTGAAAAGTTTAGTTGAAATCTTGATGAAGATATATATTGACGGACAAATATAAAAAATATTATAATTATATTTTGGAATATATGTTTAAAATTTGATTTGATTATGTTATATAATTATATTTAACATTTATTTATATTCTAATGAAGATATTTACAAAAAAAATACGGGAAAAAATTAATATTAGATTTATATCTGTAAGATTTGATTTGATTTTATAATATTTGAATTTACTCATATTTCTTGTCTATCATGTTACATCATACTATAAATAGACACGGTTTTATCAGGTAGTAAAATTTAATCAAGGATAAACAATAGATTTAATTATTTATTTTACAGATTTCCGATGGAGAAGCGTCAAGGAATTGAAGCCGAAGAAATTATTCAACACGTACAATCTTTTCTAAGTGGAAAAGAAGCAGCTCGAACAACTCTTCTCTCCAAATCTTGGAAAGAAGCCTGGTTGACTCGCCCATTCTCGATTTTTCTTAACGCGACTTTTGGACGCCATGCGGCCCTTTATTTGAGAAATTCGCGAATAAGCTCAAATCGTGCTGAAATATGTCACGGGATTTTAAAATATATTGGCCTAATTTACAACTATTGTCCTAAATTTTCAAACCCATAAAATTATTGTCCTCAAAACACAAACCCCACAATCTTTGTTAAATATAATATTTTTCAGGGGCTCTTGTGTGAGATGAGACAGTATGCTCAATTTAAACATAATTGAATTGAAGCCTTATAAACTCATGGGATTATATTATATACATACATAATATTTATTTTATATACGAGATTATCTCATATAATTTTTTTTAACGTTGAAAATTCTAATTTAAGTAGTAATTTTATTGCGAAAGTAGTGATACTCTTAATTTTTTTTATATGTAAATTGTATTACTATTTTGTAAATCGAGTTGACAAAATAAAAACTTCCAATTATTTATGTTGGTTAATTTAATTTCAAAGTTGAAAAGTTTAGTCTGAAATCCATGATTTTGACGGAAATATATCTACAATCTCTAATTGATTGTATTGAGTGCTCTTCTTTTTTTGATGTGTGTTGAATAAATTAAAGAGTTGGTATCATGACATTCAGGTGCACTGTGCATTTATAATATATTTTAAAAATATATAATTTGTTATATATACTAAAAAATATAATTTATTTATATTGAACCGTGCAATTCATTTTTAATATTAATAGTTGAACGATTCAGTGTAAACAAGTTGCATCTTTAAGTATAATAGGTTGCATATTTTTAAAATGCACTATGAGTGCACGGTGCACTTAGATGCATATGTAATTAGACTTAGCCTAAATTAAAAGAGGGGAGAGAATTTTTTTTTTTTTGGTATAATGCATCAAAAGATCTCTGAACTATTAACTTTTATATCGAACGGTCCTTAAACTATTTTTATATTAAAAAGTCTTTAAACTATATAGTTTTATTTTATAAAGTCCCTAAATTATTTTTTTATTTTAAAAAAAATTTTAAACTATATAAATTTTATTTCATAAGGTTATTTTTGACAGTTCGTTAAGACAGTTTTTTTGTTGGGGTTAATTGATGTGAAAATAAATAGCCTTGGAATTGAGTTGATATGTCATATTTTGACGTAATAAAAATAAAAACTTAGCAAAATTCGTGATCTTTTGTTACCAAGGGGCCTCATGAAATAAAAACTTGGAGTTCAAGAGTTTTTTTAAATAAAAATAATTTAGAAATCTTTTGAAATAAGTTGATAATTTAAGGGTCTTTTGACACGTTTAATTTTTTTTATGTTGTCGTGTGATGTATTTCGATTGATTGAATTTGGAAACAAATTAATCCGATTTGATTTGATCATTATATTTGTTGTAAAATATAGATTAAAATTAAGTAAAGAAAAGAGTAAGACTACCGATTTGTTTACTCAGTTCGTCCAGAAAGACTACATCTGGGGCGACCAAGCCAGGAGGTTTTCACTATAATTCTCTCGAGTAATCTCCATTCGGCAATACAAAGATAAAACCTATATATACTAAAAAGTGTCATGTAGCCCTAACAACCCTAAGTCCATGTTGCATTAATTACCTGTTTGCAAGTACTACTAGTGCTCTAGAAGCATTTTTTTTTTTGAAAAGTTGTGTCTATCAACTTAAAAAGAAAGTGATTCTAGAGTACATAGTAGATTTAAAACACACCCTAAGCCCACTAATAATACTAACATTAATATAACATTAATAAGTAATGTCCACAATAATAGGATATTTACAATAATTTTATTCTTTACCGTCTATATCGTTCCTATTTGATTTTGAGTATTTTATTCGACTCTCTTTTTTCCCTTAATTCAGGATTTTATTTGATATCCGCTAAATCCCGTTCTGTTGGACGCATATTTATTGTGCTTACAATATCCATAATCAATAGTATTATTATATAAATTATATTTGAAATTTATGTTTATGATTCGATATTGTTTTATTATATTTATTATTATGATTTAATTATTTATATTCAGGTAGAGATATTATCATAGATATTGACTATGATTAATATTATATTTTTATATTAAATTAGATTTTAATATTGATATTTATTTTTAAGATTTTACATGATTTTATTTTATTTATTTCTATGATTTATTTATATTCAGATATATAGATAGATAAAGATATTGTCATAGATGTTGACTATGATAATTTATTTGGTAGCTATATTTAGGGGTGAGCATTCGGTAAAAACCGAAACCGAACGAATTAACGAACGAATTAACGAATTTCACACCATAATCGAAACCGAACCACTTAAGCCTAAAACCGATTAATTCGAACCGAATTTTTTCAGGTTCAAGAAAAAGAAAAACCGAAAATTTAAAAATAAATACATAAATCAAGCATGAAATACAAATTCAACGAAAGTTATGGGAAATTCAAAAATTCAATTTTAACAATACATAAATCAAGTCATTGTTCATACTCCATAACAATACAAAATATAAGCAAATATGTCCAAAAGCTACAAAATATAACCCAAATAACAATGCAAAATCACAATCCATAACAATGCAAATGTAAGTCTAAAAAACAAAGAAATGATGATGATCTGACCCATACTCTATCTCCTCCAAATCTACGTGTTGGTGTTTGATGTTCGACTTTCGGTTCCAACATTTGGCAAATCGAAAAAAAAAATTAGAAAATAATCTATTACTAAATAAAATAATCAAGAAAATTAAAACATCAAGAAAAGATAAATTAGTCACATAAGCTTAATTACCATTCTCAAAATTCTCAAGTTCCTCAAGTTGTTCTTTGACACATATAGAACGACGAATTTGAAGCCAATCTTGCCCACACACCAAAGAGTTTTTAGGAGTTAAAGAACTCCTAAATACATCTAACACCCTACCATCACTAAATGGAACTGTGCGGTTGAAATTGGAAGGCTAAAATATCACGAGCCATTCTTGCTAAAGTTCACACTCCACCTTTAACACATCCAATTTCCCTCTAACATAGCTTCACTCAAGTAGACTTAGCTTTTGCTTGCTTCCATCTATCCCATCTCCATTCTTCGTTTCTTATATCTAGCTTTTAGACAACGACTCATCATCACCATCTATTTCACAATGGGACACACCACTGGCGTGACTTGTTGCCACTATCATTCACTTCACTCCTTTGGTTGATACTTATTCTCATACTCCCTAAACACCTCAAAAAAGCTCATTCCTCACAGATTGAAAGATGGTGCCACCTTTTCCCCCATACATTTTCGCTCAATGAATACTCCAAATAGCCTAATTTATCACGTGGATCAAAAAACATTAGCCCAAAAAAAAATGATTTTATTCATTTTTTTCCAAGATCTCCCAATATTTATCAAATTTCTTTTTCATAGACTCACCCAAATTTTTAGTATCCCGACTACCCTTCCAATCATTCAAAATGCAAAGCACAAATCTTAATCTCACTTAAAAATGTGTTAGATGTGACATAAAATGAATTGAAAAGTAATCAACTTATGAAAATGCTTCAATAAATCAAAGATATTTACGAATACAAGTCCAATGATTGATGGAACTTTTTCCTCCCCCAAATCAGTCCTATAACTTGTATCTATTTCATCATACTTCTCAAATGCCCTTTCAAACTTTCAAATTAGATAAGCATGGTGTAGGTTGAATTCCACCTAGTAGGAACATCTAAACACAATGAATTTTTACTTTCTATTCCTTCCAAATCAACACACTCTTTAAATCTTGTTATTATTAAAGGGAATTCCTAATGTACCTAACCCAAGATCCTCACGCGTTTCTTTGAATCATCAATATCTTTTAAGCCATCTTGTACTACCAAATTAACTACATGTGCAATACATCTCATATGCAAGTATTTACAACTCCCAACACTAGTTCCCCAATTCAAAATTTTCTTTTTCATATGCTTTATAGCCCCATCATTAGAACTTGCATTTATCGACGGTTATAGTGAACACATTTTTCAATCCCCAATCAAGAAGACAATTTTCAAGTGCTTTACCAAGGTAGTCACCTCTATGACTAGAATGCGGTACAAAATTGATTATCTTCTTATGTAATTCCACCTATTATCAATCTAATGCACATGTAGTTAATTCTTTGTAAAGAAGTCCAAGTAAGTTAGTAATACACACTTTTCGGTTTATCTTCATAAAAGACTTCAATTTTGACCTTTCATTAAGATACAATTGATAACAATCCTTGCCATCGTCCAAAACGAAGAATTGAAACCTAGGACATGCTCTATTCACAAAATCCCTAAACCCTTCACCCTCCACACACTTAAATGGTAGTTCATCAACAATTATCGGTTGCAAGCTCTAATCTCATCTCGATCAAATTTCCAAGTACTAACTGATAACAACAACTACCATCAAGATCGGGGCTCCAAATTCAATAATCTTTGTTTCAATTCTTAATTAAGTGGGTTTTCCATGCATTTTCTATAGTGGCCATTTAGTGATGAAGTACCATTTTTTTTAGGATCACATGAAGTATCAAAATGGATAACACCATTTGTATCCTCAATATTCATTCTTGATTTTTTCTTGAAGTGTGGCCACACCTTTGACCTTGGTTTCATCGGTTTTCTCTTCACTTTATTATCATCCTTTGTTGATTGTTTGGATTTTGAGAAAAGGAACATTCTTCTTCTTCCAATTGTTCATTTTCTTCTTCTTCAATCGCATTCGGGCACACCCTTCTTGAGTTAGTGTATTAGCTTGACATCTACATACATGAAACAAAGAACTTAGAGTATGCAACATTTGTTCAACATTTAAAAGAGAAAATGATATATTTCTCATGCATCAAATGCATTGTATGTCTGTACTTTGTGATTGAAATCTTGATAAAGTAAATATTCCCAAAATTACGAACTCCCTACAATAGATTTATTACATATACTACATCTTGATTCAGGAAGTCTAGAAAAAAACTTAATTCACACAAAGTTGGTCCCTCTCCACCCTAAAAAATAGTTGCGAAGAAGGTATGAAAACATTTACCAAGGTATCTTGAAACTAGTGTATGGCAACAAACTTGTTTTATTCTTCATAAGATAAGGAAGTTTTTGCATTGACATGTAAATGTTTATTTTTTACGTCAAAAGAACTAAAAATAAAAGGTTTTGGCGGCACTTACGATTCAAAATAAAGATCATCAAATTATTTTTTTTGGATGCTTTTCATAAACTAGCCTTTCAAGATTTTGGGTTTAAGAAAAATCTCATCACAATGAAGTCTTCAAAAACAAATGTATTTGTGTTGTTTCGCATTAACATTTAAAAAGTTTATCCATATAGCAAAATGTGGATGCAAAGGTCCTAGTCTTCCTCTCTCTAAACTCAAGTTCATCTAGACATAAATTGGGTGAATAACAATAGAACATATGTAGTCAATTACATTCAAATAAAGCATTCAAGACCGAAATCACCGATCCATCAATAAAATCACACTTTCAAACTACATAACTCCATTGCTCACCAATCACCATTGAATTCCTCTCCTAAGAGGCTAATTAAAGCTCCACAACCAAACTAAGCAAATGCCACATTTTCTCCAATTATGCACCATTATAAGCTAAAAGCACATATATCAAAACTAAATCTCCGAAAATCAAGCTTCTAGATCCTCAACACTCACCACTACTTCAAAATCAAAAAAAACTCAATTACTATCCTTCCTTGCTTTCTTCCACGGCATTCAAAAATGCTTCGATCAATCCACTTAGGTCCAAATCAACCAATAACAATTGCAAATTAAATAAATTAACAAAACAGAGATCATACATCATTATTACTACTAAACATAACATAAAAAAAAAAAAAAAAACAAAGCCCAAACACTCCCCACGAAGCTAATCCGAACTCAATTTAAAACCCCATATAAGCGAAAATCGGGCGCAAATCATCAAAACAACACACAATAACCAAAATAAATAGATTTGAAAAACATCAAATATCCAAGAAAAGAAAAGGGATACCAAGAATTTTAAAATATATTTTCATGATATATCATATATATATATTTTTTTTTGAAGAGGAATTGTCCTATATTTATATAGAAAATGAATTACTATTAATTTACAGGTATTGAATAGAAGATGGCGGATGGAGGCGGGCTCGGGAAATAAAGATTAAAAGGACTTTAGGGTTAGGTGGGAGACTTGGGAGGAATATATATATATTAAAAACGGTTCGGTTCGGTTTCTTTACGAAAAAAACCGAACCGAAATCGAACACCGATAAAAATTGAAAACCAATCTTCAACCGAACACCGATTTAACCGAACCGAATTTATATTAGAAGGGTTCGATTCGGTTTTGAAAAGATTACGCTCACCTAGCTATATTGAATTAATATTTCTAGTCTCGCATAACGGAAATTCACTTTTCAGGTCAAGAAAAAAGAAAAACACCACACCTAATAGAAGCCATTAGCATGGAAATTCAACTTCCGGAAGAAGTGATTCAACACATACAGTCTTTTCTAAGTGGGAAAGAAGCCGCTCGAACGACTATCCTCTCTAAATCATGTTACAATGCCTTGTTAACTCGCCCCGATCTCGATTTCGCTGAATGCGACTTTCCCATTCTCGGAAAAGATATTCCACCATCAGAAAGCGCGTTTTTGAAATTTGTGAAGAAGACTATGCAAAGATACGACGAATTGAACCTAAAGATTCAGAGTTTCAAGCTATCGATGGATGTTTGTGAAGAGGGTAATATTTTTCTTGCTAAAAAATTAATCGTTAAAGCAACGAAACTAGGTGCTACTGATCTCGATATCAAATTATCACCACTAACAAGCAGGAACATGGCTTTTATTTTACCACGTGAGGTTTTTGAATCCGAAACTCTTGTCAGATTATCTCCGCATAACTGCAAAATTGATCTATATGATCAAACGATAAGTTGTTCGAGACTTAAATATCTTAGTTTAAGCCGAGTGTGCATTGTAAGTAATACATTGTGGGCATTAAAACCGGAATTGGGTGTGTATGATTTTCGTAAGTTGAAAGTGTTGTCTTAAAAGAGGTGGGAATTGATGAAGATTTTTTCCTCGAATCGTCTGGATTTCCGTGTCTCAAGGACTTAGCCCTTCAAGATTGTAGTATCAACACCGGAATACGAATTAATAGCAATTCACTCGAGCGCATAAGCTTCACTGATACGACTATGAGTATGTTTATGGTCGTCTTTAATGTTCCCAGAATTCGTAAGTTCAAATTTTCGGGTTCATATTTACCTTCCCTCTATTTTACAACAATCCCAAGAAAACGAGAATGGGAGTCCGATATAATTATCACTGTCGGGTTGAGTGAGTTTCTGTGTCGGTTGAGCTCTTCCAAAATTTCTCTGTCTCAACACGGGCACTTCGTGTCGTGTTTGTGACATTCCGGATATTACATGGTTACAACAGAAACCACTCGTAGAAGTGGAGAAATTAACGTTCGCGCCATATTCGCCTGATCATTATACGCTTTTGTACGGTTTATTTAGGTGTTGTCGTCCTAACATCCTGGATTTACACGGGCTGCCTTTGCAGTATATACAAGGGGAAGGGAACAAAGATTTCAAAGAGCTACTTTGCAAGAGACTAGTAAAAGAAAGTGGCGAAAAACGAAGTATGTCTGTTTTGCGTGATCTTAAGGAAGTAAATGTCGAAGATGCCCCTACTGAAGAAGTAGATGATTCAGGAAGTGTTAAGGTGAAAGTTGGCCTTCAGTTGAGATGGGGTGGGAGGTCTTTGAAATAATTCAAAGTAAGTTGAATTTTTATTTTTTATTTCTGTCATTTGAACTTAGTCTATGGATTCTGATCATCCTAATTATTTTTGGATGTTAACTCTTTCTTTTGTTGGTGATAAGTACTGCCCTAACTGCATTTATTTTGTTGTTTTTCGTTTTCCATCATTTATATATATACAGCTGCAGCTTAATTATACGCTTGTTTTTGTCTTCTCTATAACTTTTCTAGTAGAACACCAAGCAGCAGAAAGAGGGAAAAATGTTTTTTTTAGGACAGTAATTTAGGAGTGTTGTGTTTTAAGGACAATAATTTTGCGAACTTGGAACTGTACGTAGGACAATATATTATAAAATATGTAAATATAGGACAATATGTTTTAAAATCTGTAAATGTAGGACAATTGAGCCCGAATAAGCACAAATCGAGCTGAAAGGTCACGTTAGATCTGACACTTGGTCGGGCTCGATTTTCCTACATTAACATGATTTTAAAACATATTGTCCTATATTTATAAATTTTAAAATATATTTTCATATATTCATATATATATATATATATTTTTTTTTGAAGCAATTGTCCTATATTTATATAGAAAAATGAATTACTATTAATTTACAGGTATTGAATAGAAGGTGTAATATGGAATTGAAATAGGAGATCAAAACGGCTGTTAATTAGTAAGGAAAATTATATTAAAGACGAGTTTAATAACAACCCATTACGTCAAAAAAATAAACAACCCTTCATCCGTGTTAATATGTTTATATTAGAAGGGTGAAAAGCGCCACCCAAATTCCACATCTAGGGTTTTCCTGATGGAAGAGCTTCAACAAATTGAAAATCACTTTCCAGTGTTTCAACACGTACAATCTTTTTTAAGTGAAAAAGAAGCAGCTCGAACAACTATCCTCTCCAAATCTTGGTACAACGCTTGGTTAACTCGCCCCAATCTCAATTTTTCTGATGTCGAAATTCCAAATCTCAGTGCTCGTCTGTTATTCGCGAAGAAGACCATGCAAGGAACAGTTCAACATTATTATCCATACCGGAAACTAATTCCACTTGCAAGATTTGGTATGATAAAAACATGAACCTCCAAGGGGCAAATCGAACAAGCGTTTTGACATGATTCTTAAGTATTAAATCTTAGCAATCACATGTGACTAATAATATTGCCCAAGATAAAAAGTATTGAATCTCATTGATTCGCTACCCATGATAAGTCAAAGCAATAGTTACCAATCCCACGTGATCCTATTTAGAGCGAAGATTAAGAAATAACGAACCACCGAAATTCGATTCGAAGAATTTAATAGAGGTAATTTGAAATGACTAGTGCAATCTCTTGGTTGCCAAAACTTCAACCTTTCACGATGGGTTGTTCATTCCCATTTGATTGTTTGAATAGCGACTTTTTAGTTACAAAGGATTGTTAATTTAATCTTACGTGATCTAGTATCACTAAATTAACTACAATGTAACACGTACGACTTATTGAACAGTTATGCAGTAAATATATGTAACATTCGATAATATTTAAAGCATCAGTGATAAACAATTTATTTCAGTAAATAAGCCTGAAAATTCAGTTTCGATTATACAGAGTAAAAAGCATACTTTCCAGTATAATCCCAATAAAAAAAGCGATGGGGTTTTGTCAAGTTGAAAAATCGGAACGAAGTTTAATGCCGAAATACCCGATTTTTTAAGAAATAAAATTGAAAAATAGTAAAAAAATGATAATTACATATAAAAGTTTGGGTACCCAATCGGGTACCCGATACCCGATCACATAATTTCGAATCGAATTCGGGTACCCAAAATCCGATAATCTTAAAAAGTACTCGATCGGGGGTCAACCCGAAAAAATGCCCACCCCTAATTATGACAACACTACGCCAAACTACTAAAGAAAGACAATACAGTCTCTATTCTTCCCCAAATTGAATAGAGGAGCAGAGCAGCTTCCTCGTAATTTTTTTATATCAATAACTTCTTATTGAGAAAAAGAAATATGTTTGGCTTGGAATTGAGTTGGATTAGGCATATTCTTGGTAGCATCGTATAATTGGTGTATGTTTTTTTTAATAGTATTAATCATTTTTATTAAATAGTATTAATTATCTTTAATGAACAATATTTCTTATTTATTCTGAAAGTATTAATCGTATCCATTGAATAATATTATTAGCGGGAAGGTTATGATAGGAAGCAGTGTTTTATAAAATCAGTTGAACCGGTCGAACAGTGAACCGCTCATGTTATCAGTCGAATTACTCCTCAAAACACAGTTAATCCAATTTTATTATTTTTAGGCCTCCAACCTTATTACTTTTTGGAAATTTTTTCGAATAAATTTTGTATTAATAATTGAAATGATAAAGTGATACTTTTAAGGAGAGTATGATAGATGAGATCTTTAGCCCTTAAAAAATCATTTTATCGCTTCAATTAATAATACAAAAATTAAAAAAAAAAAAATTGTGTAGTTTCGTTGTCTCAATAAAATTCATGACGGAGGCGTATTATTTATTAAATCACTTTTCATGATTTTTTTTTCATTATATTTTTATATATCTCTTTATATAATGTTATTGTCTTTATCCTATTATCATTTTCTCTCTCATAAATTCATTCACAAGTCATCAATTTTATTTAATCTCTTTACCATCGTCACATACTATGTTGAATTAATCCACAACTCCAAGCCTCCAAACTCTGTTCTATTTATTTTAGTATAAGATTTATAAGTTCTAAATTAGTATAATTTTAATTTTTTATAAATAAATATTTATTTTTTAATGTAACATATAAAATATAAAAGAAGTATGCATAAATTATTTTAACGGTTGAATCGCTGGTTTTACCGGTCCAATTGATTGGATCGATCGATGCCCAGATCAGTTTAGAAAGTCATTAGCGTCTGAAAGCTTGAATGGCCGGATAGAGATTCTTGACGACTCCATTTGGAAATCAATGCACTAAGAATGGGATAAAGTTTCAAAAAAGGATGGACTGTTGTAAAATTAAATAGATAAGGACATTTAGTTGGCCAGTTTAATTTTGGTGTGGATTCTTGGAAGTGTGACTTCTCTTTTCCATGTACTTTCTTGGCAAAAATTTTAAAAGTCAAGTATGGCGTCTGGTAAATGAATGGAGGAGCAGAGCAGCTTCCTTATCCAGTACATGGAAAATTCTTGTATACACCTTTCATTCTTGTATACACATGTGGCATCGTGCAATTGGTGTTTTTTTTTAAATAACATTAGCTATTTTTAGTGAAGGGTGTTAATTGTTTTTGATAAATAATATTAATTGTTTTTAATAAATAATATTTTCCTTGTTTTCATTGGAAAAAAAATGTTGGTCCGTATTAGTGGTATTCACTGAACTGCATCAATTGTTTTTATTAAAAATTATTAATTGTGAACAATATTTTAAGTGAAAGGATATATATGATAGGAAGTATAATGGACTACAATAGAAATTGATATGCAAAAAATTGATAAATTCAAATTAAGAAGACCACTTTCAAATTCGATCCCCGAATTTCTATAAATACAGCAAACATGAAAACTAAAAATACACACAAGTCAGTGTTTTCTGAAACGGATTGAATCGGGAATTGACCTTAAAATCGATTTGATTATCCTTAAAACACCGTTTTTTATGATTGAATGAAAAAAAAACTATTAGAGTCGAAAAAAATCAATTAAAACCAAAAACTGGTTGAACCGAACTTTTTGTTATTATTATTTTTTTTTAATTTTAATATTAATCATAATTCCTATCATCCATATTTTAAGTTTTAGTATTTCAAATTGTGTATTGTTGTGTTGTCTAGGACTGTTGTATATATTTCTATATAAAACTTATATGTCATAATTTAAATTTTTATAAATACATATTTATTTTATTTTTTTAATATAATGTACACTCTCCTTCCACCAATTTTATGCACACTTGTCTTATTCGTCCATCCACCAATTTTATGCACACTTGTCTTATTCGTCCGTTCACCAATTTTATGCACACTTCTTTTATGAAAAAAAATTATTTTATCTTTATCCTTCAACTATCACTTAATTACTTAAAATGTCATTGTATTTCACTCACAAACAATCACTTTATTTATAAATGGACACCACAATACCCTATAATACATTTATTTCATGATCTACATTTTTTTTAGTATGTGTGTCTATCACATCAAACATAAAATTAGTGAACAGAGAGAATAATATTTAATATAAAAGAATAAGTAAAAATTATTTTAACTCGGTCCAACTGATTGAACAGACAATCCATGCTCGGCATAATTTGATATCCGATCTGATTATGAGTCTAGGGGTGGGTTCGGGTCGGGTATGTCGGGTACCCAAAATTTCGGGTAGTTATTTAAAAAACTTGAATCCGACCCGAAAAATCGGGTACCCGAAGCGATCGGGTTTTGTCGGATCCGAAAAATCAAGATTCAAGTGTCAAAACCGAAATACTTCGATTTTTAAGAAATAAAATTGAAAAATAGTAAAAAATGATAATTACATATAAAAGTTTGGATACCCAATCGGGTACCCGATACCCGATCACATAATTTCGAATCGGATTCGGGTACTCGAAATCCGATAATCTTAAAAAGTACCCGATCGACCCGAAAAAAATGCCCACCCCTAATTATGACAACACTACGCCAAACTACTAAAGAAAGACAATACAGTCTCTATTCTTCCCCAAATTGATTAGAGGAGCAGAGCAGCTTCCTCGTAATTTTTTTATATCAATAACTTCTTATTGTGAAAAAGAAATATGTTTGGCTTGGAATTGAGTTGGATTAGGCATACTTTTGTTGCATCGTATAATTTGTGTATGTTTTTTTTTTAATAGTATTAATCATTTTTATTAAATAGTATTAATTATTTTTAATAAACAATATTTCTTATTTATTCTGAAAGTATTAGTCATATCCATTGAATAATATTATTAGCGGAGGGTTATGATAGGAAGCAGTGTTTTAAAAAATCAGTTGAACCAGTCAAACCGTGAACCGCTCATGTCATCAGTTGAATTACTCCTCAAAACACAGTTAATCCAATTTTATTATTTTTTATTCCTCATTAAAATTTAATTTTATAAAGATATTTGATTTTTTATACATTTTTATTGAATAAATTTTGTATTAATAATTGAAATGATAAAGTTTTTTTTTAGGAGGAGTATGATAGATGAAGATTTATCTATCATACCCTACTAAAAAAGTCATTTTATCGCTTCAATTAAGAATACAAAACTCGGCAAAAGCGTGTAAAAGTATACACATATATAAAATAAATGGTGGACGGATGGAGTATTATTTATTAAATCACTTTTCATGATTTTTTTTTCATTATTTTTTTCTATATCTCTTTATATAATGTTATTGTCTTTATTCTCTTATTATTTTCTCTCTCATAAATTCATTCACAAGTCATCAACTTTATTTAATCTCTTTACCATAGTCACGCACTATGTTGAATTAATCCACAACTCCAAGCCTCCAAACTCTGTTCTATTTATTTTAGTATAAGATTTATAAGTTATAAATTAGTATAATTTTAATTTTTTATAAATAAATATTTATTTTTTAATGTAACATATAAAATATAAAAGAAGTATGCATAAATTATTTTAGCGATTTAACCGGTCCAATTGATTGGATCGATCGATGCCCAGATCGGTTTTTGATCGTCGATTCGATTATGAAAACGCTGATAGGAAGCACATAATGCAGTAGAGTAGAAATTGATTCGCAAATAATTGATAAATTCAAGTTGAGAAGACCACTTTCAATTTGGGTCCCCAAATTCCTATAAATAAATACACCAAAAACAAATTAACACACCAACCAATAGTGTTCATTCTCCCCCCTCCCAAATTGAATGGAAAAAATTCCCAATTCCGACATAATTCTCCGGCAACTCGACATTTCCGACGCGGACGCCGCCGTGGAATGGTACACCGACGAAAAGGTGAGCAAATTCTGCTCGTGGGACGCTTTCGCCACCAAAGAAGCCGCTGTGCAATACTTCCTGAAAAACGGTCCCCCCCACCCGTGGCACAAAGCCATATGCGTGTCGGGTCGGGTCGTGGGATCCGTATCCGTGAGCCCGTTTCATGGGACCGACAGGTGCCGGGCCGAGCTCGGGTACGCGGTGGCGTCGGAGCACTGGGGGAAAGGGGTGGCGACGCGGGCGGTGAAGATGGCGGCGGCGGCGGTGTTCGCAGAGTGGATCCACCTGGAGCGGCTGGAGGCGGTGGTGGACGTGGAGAATACGGCGTCGCAGCGGGTGGTGGAGAAGGCCGGGTTTGTGAGGGAAGGGGTTTTGAGAAAGTATTACTTGTTGAAAGGGGAAGCGCGGGATGCGGTCATTTTTAGCGTTTTGTCTAGTGACGTCATCATCTCTAGTTAATTTTTTTTTTTAATTTGGTGGTAAATATGTGCTTATTTTTTACGGAGTTAAATTGATGATTGTTAATAAGGATCCGAGTTGATTATTATGGTTTACTTGTATTTAAGTTTTTCAAGTTGTCAGAACTGGCGTGCTATGTTGGGTTGGACTTGGAACTTGTACTTTCTTCTTCTAAGGTAGACTTTCATACCAGACAAAATATAGTTTGATCAAGTTTCCCGATGGAATTAATTAAAGAGTGTGATTTATATTATTAAAAATATAATTTTTTATTATAAAGAATTTTACTATAAAGAGTATTACTCATAAAAGTGAAAGGTATGACTTATATTATAGCAAATAGTGTCGTAGTGATAACTGAAAATTGTGACTTATATTACTAAAGGGTGTGACTTATATTACTAAAGAGTATGTCTATTAAAAAAAATCACGGTAAACAAGTTTCACTGTATACCAACTTTTCATACAATAGTTAGAACATCCATAATGGTCCATCTAAAGGTGTTTAAATATTTGTGGATAAAAGTTGATATTTTAAAATCATTATTGATGATCTTTAAATTGAAGAGAGAGTGTCATCCGTCCAAACATATAGATAGAGAGAGAAAATGTATTTTGCAAAATAGTTGGTAGAATTAGGGTAATGGTGGGATCCATAAAAGTGTATGAATGATTAATGAATTGTTGTGATGCTGTATTTAAATAATTGCGTATTCAAAAATTAATGATGTAGAAGAGAGAGGGTGAATGGATGGAATTTCCATTCACCCATTGTGGATGCTCTTATATCGTATTCTTATTTTATAATTAATGATTATTTCATATATTCCCGACAAGTAAAATATTCAAAAGCAAGTGTACGGTGTCTATTTTAGTGAGATAAATACGAGTCGATCCCACGGAAAAGAGTTAGTGTAAAAGCGATTTTTTTTAACTCGATTTTATCTAGACACGATTGATTTTTTAGAAAGGTTCTATAAATTACAGAATAATTTTAAATGTTATCTAAAATGACTAAGAAAGCAATCAAAATTAATTCAACCAAAATCAATAAACATGCTAATGAAATGCAAATAACAAAATAGTGACTCTAGTGTGCACCATTTGCATAAGATGCAATTGGTGCACTTGAATTCAATTTTTATTTGGATGAAGCATCTACACCCTAAATACTAAATAATGAATCTTAAATCATGACTTATTCGGGTCGGGTGAACCATGAACAATTCGGGTCAGGTAAACCATGAACTACTCTGATCGGGTTTGGGCCCGAGTCGAGAGAAAAAAAAGAGCCTAAAACTGAAATTAAAATTTAAAGCAAACATAAATTAAAAAAATAAACTAAAATTAGAAAAATTGCAATAAATTAATTTGATGCAAATAGTACACGGAAGAATTTGTCATGATAAAAATATGAAGAAAGGTGATTTAAGCAATTGCAATATTTAGAATTAAGGCTTCATTAATTGTTGATTTGGGCCTCAAGTGTGCGCCTCTTTTTCTTCAATGGACAGAATTTAAATAATAAATAACTGCTGGTTCGGCCTTTGATTTTGGGCTAAAATAATAAATCCTGTTGATCCAATTAACTTTTTCTTTTGTTTGACTTCATTAAAAATTAGGCACGTGAATTGTTTTAAAAATGATCAATTTTTTTAAAAAAAAATAATGAAACATGACCTTTTTGTCAAATTAAGTGTAGTTAGTCAAAATTAAATAATAAAAATATAAAATTAAATCAAAATTAAGTTATAAATGAGCAATAAAATCATGCAATTTTCACTCGAATCAATGATATCCATTCAAAATGCAGAATTCAATTTTAAATAGTCTCATAACTTTGTAATCTTTTTAATTTAGTGCCATAATTATTTTTTGAAACAATTCAAGCTCATAATTATTAGAATTGCTCCATTTTTGTTCTATAATTAGTTTTTTAAATGATTTAGTTCCATAACTACTAGAATTGCTCAAGTTTTATACCATAGTATTTTTTTAGAATGATCTAGTCCCATAATTAATAAAATTTCTCAATTTCCATTCCATGTTTCAAAATTCACCAAAAATATCGTCATTTCACAAGCGTGTCAGTCACGTGTTATTATAAATTGGGAATTCCAGTGAGACTCGCGTTTTAGGCGTTAAGTTGACACAATTTAATACACATGACAATTAAATCAATTACACATAATTAATTAATTAAAGAATTACTGAAACATGTATATCTAAAAAAGAAAGACGAGTTAAAATTCCTCCAATTCTCTGAAATCACATCTTGTGGTTTGGGGGCAGGGACAATCACGTCTAAAGCACCCTTTTTTAGAAGTGGGTCTCATGTGCATCCTGATCCAGGTGCACCGTGCATTCATAGTGTATTTTAGAACAATGCAACTTGTTATAATGAAAGATGTAATTTATTTATACTGAATCGTACAACTATTTTTTTCATATTAATAGTTGTGCAATTCAGTGTAAATAAGTTACATCTTTTAATATAATATGTTGCATATTTTTAAAATACACTATAAATGCACGTTGCTGGAATAGCGTCGTTTCGGGTGATTTTTGACAACATAGAACCTTTTTTTTTTTTTGAAAAGAATGTACGACTATATTTGAGTTTAATGTTCTAAGAAAGTCTAGTGATTTGGGTTGGTTTGTATGAATGTACAATTATGCGATATATGCAAGAGCCTAATTGCAATTCGTTGAACTTGAACTTATAGTTACGAATTTAACATGAATTTATGATGATTGACGAGAAAAACTCTAATACACAGGTGTGTGTGATTTAACGGTCCTGCAATTAACTGCACCCTGTAGTTACTGCAGGGGATCCAAAACCACTATTATTAATGTAGAGTGAGTCTCATATGCATCTAGATTTACCGTGCACTTATAATGTATTTTAAAATCATACACCTTGTTATATTAAATCGTGCAATTATTTTTTTATATTAATAATTATACAGTTCAGTGTAAATAAATTACATCTTTAAATATAATAAATTGTATAATTATAAAATATAATATGAAAACACGATGCACCTAAATATATACAAGATTTAGCGATTAATGTTGGGACTTGAATGGATACAAGATTTTAACTATTAATGTATTGTCAAATTTTACCCATATGAGTAATTATTTCAAAATTTTAAAGGTTTAATGAATTGCAATTAGCTCCTGCATAAGAAGTTCCCAAATAAACCCTCGAAATAAAACCTTCCGACCTGCTCATCCACAGAGCCCTCATCCCCACCTTCCGCACTCCGCCGCCCCGCGGCCTCCGATTCCGATGGACCCCTTAACACTCCTCCGCGAGTACACAATCCGCAGCTCTCTCGACAAAATCGTCCGAGTCAACGACGAATTCCGCTTCGGCTCCGACTACTCCTTCCCTGCCACCATCGAGACCGGGTACCGCGCCAAGCACGCGCAGCAAACGCGCCGCTACACTCTCGAAACCCTAGTCCACTTCATCACCAACCACCACCTCAAGCACACCGATTACATCCAAAACGCCCGCTCCCTCCGCATCCTCGCCGTCACTCTCCCCGATCGGAAGCCCCTCCTCGATTACCTCACCGGAAAAGTCCAATCCTCCGATTCAATCATCCCCCTGGACTTTTCGAACATAAACCCCCAAATTGGTAACCTAGATCGCAATTTGCAGTACGAAGCTGGCGACGCTGTAGGGTTGGAGAGCGATACTAGCTTAATTGAGCTGATAAACGCGAAGGAGAAGCCAATTAAGGATAGAGAAGCAATGCTAGTGTTCAAAAAGCGTGATTTCTATAGCGTTCTGACTTCGGCGATGAAGAGGGATGAAGAAAGGCAAAGGATGGATGCATTGCAGAGAAAGGACAATATTGTGGCTAAGAACAGGATTGAAAGCAGGGGATTTGGGGTAGGCGAAGATGCGAACAAGATGAGGAAGATGGGTGAAGGAGTGCCTATTATTTTGGTACCAAGTGCATTTTCGACTCTGATCACTATATATAATGTGAAGGAGTTTTTGGAGGATGGGGTCTTTATTCCTACTGATGTGAAGTTGAAGCAGATGAAGGGGGTGAAGCCTGATTGTGTGACTGTGCAGAAGAAGTTTAGTAGGGACCGGGTGGTGACGGCTTATGAGGTGAGGGATAAGCCGTCTGCATTGAAAAGCGATGATTGGGAACGTGTGGTTGCGGTGTTTGTGCTTGGGAAAGAGTGGCAGTTCAAAGACTGGCCTTACAAGGATCATGTTGAGATCTTTAATAAGAGTGAGTTTTCTTGGGGAATCATTAATCTTGGCACTTGGATTTGTTGCATTTATCGTTTGAAATCGGTTTTGTACTTATGTGGATTTGATGTTCATTTACATGTTGTATTAACTTGCTTAAAGATTTTGGTATATGGTAGTTTGCACTTGTTGATTATGAGCATCTGTTTGAGTGTGCTTTTATCTGTTCTGGAAGCCCTTAATTGCTTCATTCGAACAAATTCTGTTGGTGCATATTGACTCTCATGAGCCAGCCCTAGGACGTGTCACGTGCCAAATTTCTTGTCTGTTTACAAGGTTATTTTACAGTTGCTCTGGGTGCATTTTTGGGATTGTAAACTTAAAAGGGGATTCAGTTTAGCATCTTATATACAATTGTACTCAAGCTAAGTGGTTTATTTGGGATCAATGTCTATGTGATGTTTGATTAAACTATATGATGCATGATTTCTTTCACATTTCACTATCAACTAAACGTTGAATACATGCAATACGAAGAACAATTAAGTTTTTGGATTGCTATTTTTGTGGCAGTTCTCGGGTTTTACATGCGTTTTGAGGATGACAGTGTGGAATCAGCAAAAACTGTGAAGCAGTGGAATGTCAAGATAATTTCGGTCAGTATTGTTCTTTCTTTTGGAAAAGAGTATTGTCATTGCCCATATCCTCTGTATATATTGCGGTGTCACTATTTTTGGTCATCATTCGGTCATATCTCTATGTTTTAATACAAGGAAAATTACTGTCCAGATTAGCAAAAATAAACGTCATCAGGACAGAGCTGCAGCTCTTGAGGTGTGGGACAAGCTTGAAGAATTTATGCGTTCTCGATCTCGTTAGGTAAGTCTTAATTTTGACAAAAAAATTCTTCATGTTTCATTCTTTTGGATAATTCCTTTCGGACTTGATGCTACCAAATATAAGTTGATGAACTAGGATGGTAACCATCAAGCTATACATATGCCAAAATATCAAAAACAGCTTACCGTAATTGCTTAAGCCTGTATTGAAATGAGAACTAAATCTTGTTTTTTTGATTGCTAATATGCAAATGTTTTCATTTCTAGGTTTCATATAATTATCAGCAAGGATTTGTTCGATTCGGAAGTCTGAAGGACCTAATTCAAGGTGGGTCACCGCGTTGCTGTTATAATTTCGAATGTGAAGTAGATATATATAGGTTGAAGAACTTGTAGCATAACATTTGAAGTTCCAAATACCGTTCTCACTTAACTTCATTTAGAAGAGCTGCAGAAGTATCTTAATCTAATATCTACTGTCTAGTTTGTAAAATAACAAATAAATTACTTTATTTCTGTATTTTGAGCATTAACTTTATTTTTTTTTATGGAGAATCAACTTTTTTGGCTTTTCTGGAAAATTTATACTTTGAACATATTGGGTTGCAGATGCTGAAGATGGAACTATCAATGGAGATGATTGCTAACATGCTTAATGTGGATAGTCTTCCTTAATGTACGATAGACAGGTGCGGTTTGTACATTTGTCATTGTGGCTATAGTTGTTCCATGTTCTCCTTATTGTTTTTATAGTCGAGGACTATGCTTCTGGAGATCCAAATGCTACCTGTGCTATTGTAAGATTTGTTAGGAAATTATATTGAATATTTAATTTTTTATTTTGTATGTTTTTTTTTTTTGCACTTTGAGAATGCTTCTTAGTTTCGTAGGCCTAGCTTGTATAAAAATTAGCTTCCTGCAAATACTTTGCCTATAACAAATGGATTCTTCTTTAGAGTTTTATTTGCAGATTTGTTGTGTTAAAGGCTAAACTTGGCATATCTCAACAATTGTTTGTTCTAAATCTAACTAAGCTTTTAATTTTATTTTATTTTAATTGGAATAATTGTGATAATTCGGTGTAGGACGTTATCTTTTGTTAATGGTAGTATTTTCTAAAAAAAATGATCAGAGAATGTTGCTAATCACTCCCTCCATCCCAAAGAAACATGCACGTTTACTGTTTTCACGTTTTTTTTGGAGCGAGTTTTTTATTAGTATTTGAAACGATAAAATAATTTTTAAAGATGTATGCAATAGATGAGAGGTAGACCTATAATATCCCTCTTTAAAAATTACTTTATCATTTGAAATATTAATAAATAATTCGCTCACAAAAATTCGATAATAAAATAGGTGTGCACGTATTTCCGGGACGGAGGTAGTATCTAGTTTGATTTTATACTAAACATGGGATTATACAAAAGGAAATAATCTTTATTATTAAAGAGAGATTAGCAATAATCTCATCAATCATGGTACAAAACTGACAAGACCCCGATAAAACAGGTCGAAATTGAATAAACAATACAAAATATTACTGAAACTAATCTCCCCTAAAAACTTACCCAGAAAAATAGAAGCAAAAATGCGATATAAAAATATTTATATGTATAGGCCATAGTCATACAAGAACTGAAGAATCAAGCCATGGTGAAAACCGAAACATAGGATGCCACAAAAAGAACTGAGACAAACATAGTGATACCCATTTTGTTCGAAGTGGCATCAGAGAAACCATCTCCGGTCGGCACAGTCTTTGATCCACCGTCTCCTGAACCCGTGTTGGGAGAATCTGGTGATGAAGTTGGGGAGTCGGATGGAGAAGCAGCTGCAATTGCACGAAAAGATCACATCTTAGATATATATATATTCACACAAAAAAAAAATAGAAAATTTGGCAAACTCTACAAACAACTTCCAGATTTACTTTTTTTTTTTTTTTAAGTTGTCAGACAAAAAAGTGATTCTGCTCCACTTTATAGAGTTTGCAAATCTCTACTTAAAGCTTAGAAGCATTTCTCAAAATCTAAAATTGTGAGGGGGCAGCTTTGAAAAAAATAATTCTGCCCCCTCAATTTGAGTTTTCAAACACTCCATTAGAAGTAGGGATGAGCTGTTACCGTTGCATCGGCTGAGAGGGGGAGTCTCGACGTTGCAAGCCCTGGGCAAGGCTAGGGCTTGAGTTTGGTTGATGTTGAGGCCGAGGTTGGACCCACCGCCGCTGAGCACCTGGCACAAGCACCGGGGTTGAGAGCTAACCACCGTGCCTAGCTGCGTGCAACAGGCAGTGGAAGGGGTGGTAGAGTTGCCGGAGATGTAGTTGAGACAGGGCGACATGCTGATGAGCACATTGGTGCAGTCGGATTGGGCCGTGGCAATGCCGCCACAGAGGATGGTGGCAAGAATGAGGGCTAAGCCCATTGAGAGTTGTTGGTGTGCCATTTGGTTGTGTAGTTATTGATTGTGTTAGTGGTATGATGAGAAGTGTGTGTTTGATGGAGAGTTTTGGTGTGACTTAGTTTATATAGGGGGCATGAGATTGGGGTGGGGGTGTTGTTTACCAACTTTCTCCTACTTTTGGAGTCTTTGGATATAGGTAATATATTAGAATGGTATTTTTTGAGGAGGGAAATTTGATATCAAGACATATGGAAATGGTTAGTTATGTGGGTGAGCAACCTTTTCTTTTTAACTAAAAATGTCAAAGAGAGGCAAATAAAATAGAATTTCTTTGTTGCTTGTAATGCTAGAAGGTTACATTATCGAATTTTGTTAAGGTAGAACCATTGCCCATAAAAGATCCAGTTTGGATAATTTATCACAAAGAAAGTACACATTAATTTTTATCTTCCATTCTTGTAACATATATTTAAGATTAGGTCTTCTATGCGTTAGAGGTGTTTAATAGGCATAAAAGCCAATTCTTGTGTACTTTAATTTGGATAAAGCATGATCTATATATGAGGTTTGATGGAAATAATTAACTAAGTTCTAAATAGGTAAATTAGTTATGTGATGATTTATGAACCCATATAAAATGAGAGTCCAAAAAAGCCGTTAAAGACTAAAAATATAGTGTCTTTTTTAGGTTGCTTATGATAATGGAAATGAGTAATATATAATGCAAGTGTCCCCTTTTATCATAATGAAAAATAGAATAAAAAATTTTCAATTCACTTTTATCATATTTCATACATAAGAATGAGACTCATTACGGCATTACCCCATTTTTATTAATTTAAACCAAGTGTCTCCTTTGTTTATAGTATGAACTAGCTAACGAAATAATGCATTATTTGACCCATAGACTTTCAATTCTTATTCTTTATATTCCTCTGCACTGTAGTTTTTAAGTTACTCCTTTTGTACTTCTATTTTCCCCCCCTCTCTTTTACTAAATGAGAATTGAAACAATATTAAAAATATTGGGTTCACACATATTTTCATCTATGTACTTTATAGTGAGGGGGAAGAACTAATATAAATAACAGGTTGAAACTAAGATAAAGAAAAGTGCACAGCTGTAATACTATGATAACGAAAAGTTCAAGGAGGTACGTAAAACTAATAAAAATAAAATTACAAGGTATAAACTTAAAAATAAAATGCAGGGGGCAAAAGTAAAATAAAAAATAGGGGGCAAATAATGCATATTATATATATATATATATATAGGTGGTTCTTTAGGTGCATACAAAATTGATTTTGAGGTGTAATTTTAAATGGATTGTGAAATAAATTAAAATACTTTGTTGGAGTCACACAACTGCTTAACCAAGCTAACCCAATATATTTTTCTTTCCATCTCAAAATTTAGAAATTTGTGTGAGACCGTTTCAAAGATCTCGTTTCGTGTTAAAGATCAAATGAAAATGGATCAAAGATACTAATCGGAATCTAGTCGACTTACAAAGTGATATTCGTGAGACGGTGTACACTTCTTTCAAACAAAATATTTAATTTTGAATGTTTAGAAAGATATTGTAAGAATTTTGTCTCATCTGAAAGCTCAAGCTTGTTGAGCGACGAGGAATTAATTTATTTATATATAATTCCCTAATACTCTCCCTCACGAGGTGAAAAATTAATTCATTTATATATAGTTTCCTAATAGTAATACTCTCCCTCACTTGTGGGCTGGGTTATCCTCTAGACTGTCAACTCTATTATTGGGAGGAAGAGGAGACCCAACAAGTGTATAATAAATTGTTTCATTTGTATATAGTTCTCTAATACTCTTATTCACTTGTGGGCGAGGAAGAGGAGGTCCAACAACTGTATAATAAAATGTTTCATTTGTATATAATTATCTAATACTCTCCCTCACTTGTGGGCGGATTATTCTCTGAGTTGTCAACTCCATTATTGGAAGGAAAAGGAGGTCCACTCACTTGTGGGCGGGGAAGAGGGGGCTCAATAAGTGTATAATAAAATATTTCATTTGTATATAGTTTCCTAATACTCTCCTCACTTGTGGGCTGAGTTATCATCTGGGCTTCAACTCCGTTATTGGGAGGAAGAGAAAGCCCAACAAGTGTTTTAAAATATTTTATTTGTATATAATTCCCTAATACTCTCCGTCGCTTGTGGGTTGGGTTATCCTCTGAGCTGTCAACTCCATCATTGAGAGGAAGAAGAGACACAATAAGTGTATAATAAAATGTGGGTAGAGTTTTTGTTGACAGCGGAATTTGAACCCAGGACGAGAGCGTGAACCTGAAGGGTCTGATACCATGTAAAAATCTCGTCTCATCTAAAAGCTCAAGCTTATAGATAGGTGAGAAATTAATTCATTTGTATGTAGTTCGTATTACTCTTGATATTCTTTTTAATGCAAAGTTGAAGTTGATAAGTAAGTATTTTTTAATTTTATTTTTTTTGGGTGGAAATATAGCATACATTGAAGCCAAGCCATACCAATATGCTTCAAATTAAGGATGAAATGGACATACTGTAAATAATTAGCACTAATTTATATTGATAGAACCAATACACAGTAAAGTATTATGCGCATCATAAACATAAACATTAAGCGTAATCATTTCATATCCAATTTATTACAAACAATTCAGAAATTAAAAAAGACACATACAACATAAAACCTGGCTCATGATAATAGTTCACATACGAACCATTAATTGTCCAAAAACAGGGAAATTAAAATAGCAATTATACGATAAAGAAAACAATCCCACACACACATAATTATAATTTAGGACTTAATTTAATTAGAATATATTGATGAAAGCTGCTGAGGCAGATGAAGCTGTAATGAAGATGAGAATATTTGCAACAAGGCCGATGTTGGTTGTGCTTCCCTTTGAGGTTGTGCCACTTGACGGAGTCGACTTCGATCCTGCTGGATTCATGGATGTAAACGAAACGAGTCGAGCAAATTAATTTGAAATTTAAAAGAAAGTAACAATTGATCTAATACAAATAAATTTTAATTTTCTTCATTTATTACATTAACATAAAAAATAAAAAAATTGCATACAAGACAGCCCTTGTAGTTAATTCAAGGAAGAAATATTAATTTCATCAAATTAATTTTCATTTTAAGTAATTCAGCCATTAAATTATATTATTTTTTTTTTGAGCGCAACTTATATTAAATTTTAGGAAAGCGTAACCTTGAAGTTTATAATACATCAAGAAATGTGTTAATTTGTTGGAATTAATTTAGAACTGAAGTCATATATTTAACTTTATTTTGGGAAATTTGAAATTTCTCTTCTTCTTATTAAACCAATTTTCAAAATTAAAAAAAGAATATCTCTACCATACTTTCTGTATCTACAAAAATTATATAAAGGTCTGTTTAAAAAATAATTTACAGGAGCAAAAGTTTAGAACTTTATTAAAAAAAAAAAAAACTATCCCTTATACAAATCAATTAATTCAACAACTTTATAAGAAACTGTCCTTAAAATACATAAACCATTTTTTTTTTTTATTTATAGTTCTTTGTCATTTTTCAGAAATAATTTATAGTACAATATTTACCCACTAAATTTAAATATGGAACATGAAGTTTACCTGTAACTGAAGGCGTAGTTGAAGAAGCTGGGCCTCCTCCATCGCCAGATTCTGGTGGTGCACTCTCTGGAGAACCCAAGGGAGACATTGCAGGCCCATTAGCAACTAAACATGTTATACCATCAAATTCATCAAATATAAATTAATACTTTTTTTGAGGTAATATAAATTAATTTGGATCAACCAAATCTAATAAAACCCTAATTAATCCTTCAAATATTACAATATTGTTATGGGAAATTTTAAAAAATCACGATATTTTAGTGTTTTTTTCAATTTTAAAATTATAATTTGACACACAATTTTTTTATATTTTGTGATTTTATCATTATGACTATTTTTTGGCAACTCATGTTGATGTGGTAACTGGAATTTTTTTTAAAAAAAATTGCAAACAAATTCATGATATTTCATTATTGTTTCAATTTAATCACTACAACCTTTTAATCTTTTTGCAATTTATTCATACTTTGCCGGAAAATAGTCATGTGGTAAAATTTCAACAATTTGAAAGATCGTACATCAAGTTACAAAATTTTTAAAACACATGTTGTAATTGAGAAAACGTGAGAAAATCAGAATTCGTTTTGGCATTAACTATGTAAGTTAAAGGGAAATTGAAAATGTCATCTTTATTCATTAGTGAACCTTTACAAAAAAATCTTAGTTCCGTCATTGATTACAATTGAACTTTTAATATATGAAAATTTCGTAAATGGTCAAGTCAGACTTACCGTTACACCTGCTAGACGGTGGAGTTTCCACCTGACACGCGTTAGGCAACCCAAGCGCGAGGGTTTGGTTGATAGTGACACCCAACGAGCTTCCATCGCCATTGACTATGGTGCAAAGGCACCGCGGCTGAGTCTTGACGACGTTAGCTAGGGCGGTGCAACACGAAGGGGGCGGGGTGGACGTGCTCCCCGAGACGTAATTGAGACACGAGGACATGCTTATGAGCTGACTCATGCAACCTTGTTGAGCCATAGCTACATTTGAAACAATTGCAATTGCTAGAAACATTGATGCCACAACTTCAATCCCTTTTGGCGCCATTGATTGTTTCAAAAATTAATTTTATTGATTATAAGAAAGTGAAAAGGAAAGGGTTTTTTTTAGTGTTATCGGAATTCGGACGATGGAGTGATTTATATATAGTACTAATATGCGTGTTTTTCTATATTCAATTGCTATAAAAGTACTTTGGTAAACTATAAAGGTCCTTATGAGGTAAGAGCCGCAATTTACTTTTGTCGAACGTGTTATGTTATATGACCATAGATTCATTTTCAAATCATGTTTTATTTTGGGTTGATTTGATGTAAAATAGTTTTATCATGTAACTTATTCGTAGTTACATTCATTTTATAGTAAAAAAATGGTACTTCCTTGGTCTCATATAACTTTGCATATTAAGTTGTATTAGGGAATTATATAAAAGAATTATCATATTTTTTATAAGTTTGGACTTTAATTTAGATAAGATGTAATTGTATTCTTTCATTTTATATACAAAAGAATTAATTTAACATCTATCTATAAGTTCGAATTTTTAGATTATGAGATGGAATTCTTTCGTTAGACATATAAAATAAGAAAATGAAGTAATAAGTAGGGATTTGAGGGATAATTTCGTAAATTTTTATATATAAAGTAAATAGATGAATTGGTTATACGTGTGGGACAAAAAGTATTGACATTTTGTGTAAAATTGTGGACATTGTAAATGTGCAATTTATGAAGAATTTTCTAGTTTTGACACGTGCAAATTCTTTTGGGTCGTACTAATAAAACAAGTATCTAAATTCTTGTGGAATTGAGGGAGTATTTTTTTGTGAAATAATTAATATTTTCATATATACTCGTATATTTTGATGAAGCAACTAACATGCAAATCAGATGCACAGTCAAATTGATGTACATGAAGCTTTTGTTTTTTGACAAAGTCTAGCATGAAAATTTTTATACATGAAAAAACTTTAATCTACAATTAAATTCTGTAATTGATGAAGGTAAGACAAAATTGAGTGGTTCATGGTTCACTCGGTCCAAATGGTTCATGGTTCACCTGACCCGAATAGATCATAATTTAGGATTCATTATTTAGTATTTAGGGTGTAGATAGTTGATTTATGACAATTTTATAGATTTTCATACATGAAAATTTTCACACTAGATCAATTCAAAAATAACTACCACGGTGTATAGTGTATCAAGTTATATATATATTAATTTACGTACGGAGTAACACTTCAGTGCATTAATTTGTGCAATTTAATTTGACCCCCAAAATTTTAATTGAAAAGTATTCAACATACAAATTAATAATTTTATTTATATTAACTAATATTTACTCTTCAATCTTAAAAAAAAAAAAAAAATCTATGATCAATTAAGATAAAATGATGTATGTTAATATAAAAAGAGTTGGCATGCTCACCGTAATTTTTTTTTTACAGGCATACTCTTTAGTAATATAAGTCATACTATTCATTTATCACTACGATACCCTCTGTTATAATATAAGTCACATCCTTCACTTTTATGAGTAATACCTTTTATAGTAAAAAGTCACACCCCTTTACAGTAAAAAATCACACTTTTTAGTAATATAAGTCACATTTCTTAATCAGTTTTACCGTGAAACTTGTTCCTCTTATACTTTGCCATATATAGAACATATACAAGATAAATACTACTTAATCCGATTATTTTAGATTAATATATAATATATTAGTGGTCGTATAAATGTCTCTAGTATGTATTTAGATACAGATCCACCTAGTCATTTCGCAAAATGTTCCTAGTATTAATTTGTAATACTTTAAACTAGAATATCATATGGCTGATTACCTAACACTAGTCACAGTTTGACTTTGATAGCACACTTGTCTTTTGGAATGAGCTCTTGAAAATTTTATTGTTTTATACCTCGATCTGCTTTGTAATCATTAAACTTGATAACTTACAAACATAATGAATAGTAAGTAAACTAAAATTTATCTGCTTATGTTGGAAATTATTATTGTCAACGTCCGATGGTTTCATAGAAACGACCGTGAGCGAATTTGAGCAAATAACGCCTTTGTATTGAATTTTGAAAGGTTTATATAGTATGAATTGATATCACTACTCTTATAAATTAATACTCATTGGCAAAATATAGGGTGAACAAGTTTCACGGTGAAACTGGTTAAGAAGTGTGACTTATATTACTAAAGAGTGTGATTTTTTTACTATAAAAGGTGTGACATTTTACTATAAAGAGTATTACTCATAAAAGTGAAGGATGTGACTTATATTATTATAGAGAAAGATCGTGAAAGTGATAAGCTTGAAAAAGGTGTGACTTATATTACTAAAGAGTGTGACTTATATTACTAAAGATTGTACCAGTTAAAAAAAAAATTAATTTCACGGTAAACAAGTTTCACAGCATACCAACTCATACTTATTTATAATATTATTTTACATTAACTTATTGATAACCGGAATTCTTTAAAAATATTGCAAATAAATTCACGGATATATTATTATTGTTTCAATTCAATTACAATTTTTTAGTCTTTGTGCCATTTATGACACTTAGTTACATGTCAGCAATTTGAAAGATAGTATTGCAAAAACTAAACGCTAGCTTGTGATACAGTTGATAAAATGTGAAAATTTTGTGAATTTTATTTTCAATCAACCTAATATTAGTGTAGAAACTAAAAATTGTATTGGGATTTAATATTTCTATTTTAAAATAAAAACACACACTTAATTCCGACGATCAAATGTGTGAGTATACTAATCATGAACAACCTAATCCTGTCAACCAATCATCAAATTGTTAATCAATCTTACAAAGTTGCAAGCAACTCATAAGCCAAAGATAATTAAACACCCAATCACAATCCAAAAAAAATAGTTAAAAGTAGTTGAACCCCCCACCCCCTATCCAACTTTACTTCCCTCCATTTCTTTTGCCTCCAAATTTCAACATCTATAAATTCACTCTTCTCCCTCTCATTCCATCACCCTCATTTCAATTACTACTAATTAAACACTCTCATATTCCCACAACCCTTCAATTTCACACTTTCACAACAACCAAACATCTCCATGGCTCTCCGATTTTCGATCTTACTCGTTGCAATTTTCGCAACGACAATCACGATCTCCCCTGCTTTAGGGCAGATCACGACCCCCTGCACGCCTTCCATGATCACGACGTTCTCCCCGTGCATAGGCTTTGTCACTAATAGCAGCAGCAATGGGACTTCCCCTACTTCAGATTGCTGCAATTCACTCAGCTCCCTCATGGCAAGTGGAAAGGACTGCCTTTGCCTAATCGCAACGGGCAGCGTGCCTTTCAGAATCCCCATTAATCGGACACAGGCTATTTCACTGCCTCGCGCTTGTAACATGCCCGGCGTACCCCTCCAATGCAAAGGTGAGACGATCATATGACCACTCTTTAAACTTCGATCAAATATAAGTATTAATAGAAAATAATATTTTAGTCATGTAAGTTACCCTCGAAATCAACGATTTGAAAATAGTCCAGTATCTTTCAATTGCTCGACATTTTAGTCTGATAGCCGCCTGGTGAAATATTTAGTTGATGCTGATGTGGCATAATCTGATCAGTCAACCAAATTTTTCACCTCCTACTGCCGATTACTGAACTAAAATGTCGACAAATTGAAAATTACATGACTAATTTCAATTCGTGAAAGTCGACAGAATTGAAAGTAAAATGGGAGTAACTTTAGTATTAAATTTGAGTTTAACAACGATCTTATTTATATAAATGCAGCTGCTGCTGTTCCTGTTCCAGCTCCGTCTCCACAGCCCATGACGAACGGGCCATCACTCTCTCCTAACGCCGCGCCTTCCCCTGCCACTACAGGTATTCATTAAACTCCTACATCAGTCTAAATTTGATAATATTTCATATTTTTTGAAAATCTGACAAATAATTTGTTTGATGCAGGAACAGAAGCACTGACTCCAACATCGGCTCCAGGTGGAGACGGAGATGCTACAACTCCACCGCCAGCAACCACCACCGGCGGAACTCCAACTGGCAGCAGGGCAGGAGTGACACCATCAGCTGCATATAGTGTCTCACCTCTGCATATCCTGGCTGTGCTTGGAGCTATTGTTCTGAACTACTTTTAAATGGATGGATTTTCTTGTCATTCTGATACAGAAATATTATTCTTTAGCTTGTTTGTTTACATAGTTGACTGATTGGATTTGTTATTTGTGAGAGGAGATGATTTTTTCTTCCTTTTTTATTGTTTGGCATTTTGTAATATTTATGATTGTTGTGAAATAATAGGATTATTGGTTTGTTTCTTCATCTGTGACAGTTGATCATATGGCTTGTAGTTTAAACTTATATAATCAGTTTGTAGAAAGTTTTAATGAAAAGAAGTCCTCATAAATCTGTAATAAGCTCGAGATAGATAATATAACTAGAAAGTTCACCTAATAAGTATAAAATAACACAGTTAGTTAAGGTAGTTGAGCCTCAAAATCCACTTCAGCCCCACATGTTCTTTTCTCTCTTTCCTCAGATAAATGATGTGTTCAAAGCTGTTATTCGAGCCGAGTCGAACCAAGTATATGAAGTTCGAACTCATCTATAGCTCTTATCGAATTAAGTTCGAGCTGGCTCGATTATATTAACGAGTTGGAAATAGAGTTCGGCTCGACTTGAAACGAGTCTATCGAGCCTAATGGAATTACAAAAGAAACTCTTGGTTATCAAGCCTGATGAGTCGAGCTCAAGTAAGTTAGTAAATCGAGTATTTTGCGGGCTCGAACTCGATTCGTTTATCTGCTTGTTTTGTTAACCAGTCCAATCAATAGAGCAACTCAAAAGAGAAAAATAATTAGTTGATTTCTTAATTCTTGTTCAAAATTTAATTCCACTATATTCTCGTACTTAATAAATATGCTTCATTTTCTCTCACAAAATTAATCGAGTTTAACAAGAAATTTTGAACTTTAATAAAGTAAATGCGAGGAACGAATGCATTTCTTTCCCGTAAGTAAACAAGTAAACAAACTAGGGGTACTTTGGGGGAATTCAAAATTCCATATTCCCGCCTCAGCTTCACTATATAACTGCCTTCAAACAAATTGTCAGATAACAGAGAGAAAAAACAGAGTTTCAGTAACCGCCATGGATCACGCAATTCAGATCGTAATCCTCCTTTTATTCCTTCTCCACCGCCGCACTATAACCTCCTCCGCCGATTATTCGCCGGAGATGCTTCCGTCAGCCGCCTGCTCCGACAAGCTGGTCACATTCTCCTCGTCGTGTCTCCCCTTCATCGCGATCTTCCCCCAAAATCTCACTGCTTTCCCTCCGCCTCAATGCTGTGACGACTTCTCCGCCGCAGTCGGCGGCGATTCCGCCGTTTGTCTGTTATACGCCGCTCTGCAACGGAAGATTGTCGAATTCCCGATCGATTCTACCAAGCTATTGTCTCTCGCCTCTGTTTGCCCGCTCAAGGATCGGAAATTGAAGGCTAAAATCTCTCGCGAAACACTCTGTTCAGGTTTGAAATTTGAATTAAACTTGGATATGCGAAATTGCGAATTGATTTTTCTTTTTTATCTGTGTTTTTTGTTCACGGATTTGATTGCGTATGTATAATTTGATGGAACTGCCCACTGATTTGGTCGATTTAGTGGTAGTTATTCCGTTTAGATTAAGTTTCTTAATTGAGAAAAACAAAATTATACTGAATGAGATTAAAATGCCTCTTATGTTACGCTTATTCGATTGATATATTATTTCTGATAAATTCTGAGAGACTGGTTTAATCTGTTTTCATGTTAATACTTAATAGTATCATAAATATTCTGATTATAATTGATGAACTGATTTAAGTGTTTTTAGTTTGAACATTTACTGCACTCAAGACTTAAGTTTAAGTTATTGATGGAGAAAAACAAAATTACGTTGTATGTGATTCAAATTGTCGCTTGTGTTTATTTGTTAAGATATTGCTACGGATTATATTTGATAATTGATTTAATCATTTTCTAATGTTTATAAAAAAAATATTGATAATTTTGATTAGCTGATCATAAGCTAATAGGATAAAATTAAAACAAGTTTTACTAAAATTCATTTTGTGATGTGTAAATATCGTATTAAAAAATCAAGCACATGCATGCAAGTATAGTCATATATCAACAAATCACAATTAATTTGGTAACAATTGGCAAATTAAACTTTATTAAGTATAGTGATTAAATGATTCTGAAAAGGAAATTACTATACTATTTAACAGTAGAGATGTTAAATGGGTCGGCCCTAACCCATTAGGGCCAGGGCTACGGGCCAAACGGTCCCGGGCCTTAAGCGGTTCATTTTAAACGGACCTCTAATAGTTGAGACCTAACCCTAACTCTAGCGGGTTACGGGCTAAACGAGCCACTTAAAGGGCTCCGAAAAAAATTTAAAAAAAAATGTTCAAACATTAACATTACATAATGACAAAAATTCGATCCAGACTGCCCCATCATCTTTAATAACAAATGTTCAAAATATAAAATTAGTTCCCATCATCTTTAATAACATAATTGAGCAAAGTTTCCATGAAATTAATTAATAATATAAAATATGTATCATCATATTTATAAATTAATACCATAATATTAATTTATAATTATAATGATATCAGTTTCATATTATGAACAAATTTCATAATAGAATTTATAAAAATATTATATTATTATTTTATATTGAATTAATATTTTACTTATTTATTTAATTCAATAGAATTTCAAAACTGTTAAAAAATATTGAATTGGAGAGGATTAATTATTAATTGACTAAATCAAAAAGAAATATTTAATTTGTAATTGATTGGCCATAATTGATTTTTGTCTTATTTAAATTTGTGAAAAAACTTTTAAAAAAAATTAATTGAAAAATTAGAAAAAAAAAATTAAAAAATTTGAGTATATATAAATATAAAGCGGTTTGGCCTTGTTAATAACATGGATAGCCATTTAGCCCACGGGCTAATCGGTCGGGCCAAAAAGGCCCGATTTCCGGGTTATCGGCCCCTAACCCTGCATATAATAGGTTTTAACGAACCGGATTAACATCTCTATTTAACAGTCCTTTTGAAATAGTATGAGAACATATTAATATGATAATTTAGCATGCATACTAGCTTCTCATAAATTGTAACTTCAATTTGTTCATATTAATTGATGCATATAGGCACTTGTGTGTTGCCTGATTTGGCAGGTGGATCTTTGGCTGTTAAGATTTCATCTGCAACGGGAAACATCAACGAGGCACCCCCGATGCAAAAATTATCGTCCGATTATCCACCAGAGACGAACTCATTGTCTCCATCCGGAGATCTTTCCACTCTCCCGGACCTTCAAAGCCCCCCGGCCCTCCCAAGACGCCCAGTGAACCGAGCGACATCCCCTTCATCAGGGACCATCATATTCTCAAACCACAAATCTGACCCTTCATTTCTCACTGCCTTTCTTAACTCTCTATTCATGCTTCTGTTGATAAATTGATTACTCATGACTGAATGATACAACATATCTTGTTCCTAATTCTACATTTTTTTCTCAAGAAATAGTGAAAGAAACGATTCTTTACACACTACATTCTTAAGCAGGGATGTATATTGTATACTTGTCAGTAGCACCTCCAACATGAGTCTATAATTAGATCAACTAGAAACAGACAAAAATATTTTTACAGTTGGTATATTATATACTCCCTCCGTCTCTGAAGACTTATCACATTTTCCTTTTTGATCTGTCCCATAAGACTTTGCACACCAAAAAATAAATACATTTTTCTTAATTTATAACCTTACAACACACACTTATTACCTTCATACACACTTACCACCCCCATAAAGCAACTTTTCTTAATCTCTGCGCCGAAAAATTGGCGCAGAGTCTTCCGGGACGGAGGGGGTATATGTTAATTTTCATCAAAATGTCGAATTTAAGGTGTAAATTTAATTGGTCCTCAAACTTTTTTATATGTGCGTTGATCCCCTATTTTACAACTATATATATTTCATTAGGTTAATTATAAATAACAGACAAAGTCTAGTATGAAATTTTTTATACATGAAAAAAATTTAATTTACAACTAAATTCTGTAATTGGTGAATGTAAGACAAAATTGAGTGGTTCATGGTTCACCCGACCCGAATAGGTCATAATTTAGGGTTAATTATTTAGTGTTTAGAGTGTAGATGATTGATTTAGGATAATTTTATAGATTTTCATACATGAAAATTTTCACACTAGACTTACTCTAAATTACAATCTATATTATTGTATTTTTTATAAATTGCAATTAATATTAGTTTTTTTTTTAATAAAATGCAAAATGTACTAGTAAAAAGTGATTAGTTTCAACTCGAACTCATTTTTTTTTTGAAAATTCGGCCATATATATAACCTGCCAATGATATATATTGTATATACCACAATGTCAAAAAGAATTTTAATAAACATCAAATTGAAGAAATTCAATTAAAAATTTCAAAAAAAAATAGGCCGGGTGAAATTTGTCAATTTTATTAGTACATGTTGCATTTTATTTAAATAAATAGTATATGACTATATGTTGTAATTTGTAAAAAAGACAATAATAAGATTACAATTTATTATTAATTCTATTTCATTCTTCGTATTTTTTGTGAGACTTGTCATAATCTACTTTTAATCCTCATTTTTTAATTAACTTATTTTCTTTCCGAGGTTACTAACAATCAAATTGTAAATTATGACAAGTTGAGCATATTGAAAAAATTCGTAGAAAAGAATAGTGTTATTGTGAAATATAGGATCCATGCGAGAACATCGGTTACGTTTGTGTTATATCAACACTAAAAAAAAAAAATTAAATTTTTTATATTTTCTGGAGCCTATAGAAAAATATGAACAAAAATAATTTTTAAATAAGATAGAAAACACACAGGTTTATTTAAAACCCACTAGAAAAACATGGAAAGGAATTGGGTAGTGTTTTTTGTTTTTTCTGCTATTTTTGTAATTCTTTTTGGATTTTCTGGAAATTTTTATACTGAAATGTAAGGTTACTTGAATAATAAGTTGAAGATTTGAAGGAATAGTGAGGGAGAGAATTAGAGAGAGACAGAGAATTGGTGCAATTTTATAATACTTATTCCTTGGCTGCAGGCCATTGTGGGGACCAATTTCAGGAATTAAAAGGGACTTATATACTAAATAAGACTGTAGGACCATTTTTGTAAATAAAAGGCCCAACTTAATTAATTATCCGGCCCAAACTCATTAGGCCACTTGGTAATCCTTTTCCCATCTGCAAGCCATGATTCGTGCCACTTTTCCTTTCAGAAACCCTAATTCCTTCTTCTTCAATTCTCGTGGAAACCCTAATCACCCCTTCTTCATCTTTCTCCGGCATATTCATACTCATAACAAATTGGTAACTTTAAATATGAATAATAACAAAGAAATTTCTCTTTAGTAACGCTTCAGATCCTTCTCCGCCGCGGCTCCTTTCGCCGATGATGCTCCCGTCAGCTGCCTGCTACGTCGAGCTGCCCACAACAATATCACCGATCTCCCTCCGCCGCAGTCCACCGCCTTCGAGAACGGATCCGCCACCTGCCTCTGCTATTTCGTTCTTCAGTCGAAAATTCTCGGATTTCCGCTCAATTCGACGAAGCTCTTGTCGCTCACGTCTATTTCCTCTCTCGAGAAACTCTGTTCAGGTTTGATTTGAACTATTTCTCGGATATTGCGCAATTCTGTTTTATCGTCTTGAAGAGGCATTTTGATTGGGATGATTTTTCTGATTACATGGAAATTCTCAGATCTGAAAATTATTTTTTAGTTTCTCGCTTTTGAATGTCTTTCTTATTACTGATACTCATACCACTGTGAATTGAATACTTATAGATTAATTAATGATTAAATTTATACACTAATTTTGATGGTCCGAATATTGGCAAGCCTTCAATCTTCATTTGCTAGTCTTATACGTAGAATTTATTAATCTAAGTTTTATAAATTTAATGAAAAATTATTAATGTTATTATATAATTTTATAATTTGATATTTTTTTTGTAGACATGATTGGTGTTGGAGGAATTATCAAAATAGGTTAAATGAAATTGACCGTTGATGATCCAACCATCGCTGATGATGAAATACAGTCAACCGCAGACGAAGATCCAATCTTTTCGATGAAGATCCAATGGACTTTTTCGATGAAGATCCAGTGGTTGATGAAGCAGCGCATCAAAGTGATGATAACCAAACGAAGAAGACGAAAAGTCAAAGGTGTGTACCGTGTATCAGAGCTAAATCATCAGAGTTAAATCAAATTAATCTCACGAGATCTTCGACTCCTAATTTTGTGGGATTCAATTAACAAATCATCCCTAATTGTGTGAGATTAGATTAGACAGTTTCCTTGTAAATTAATCTTGCACGCCTATTTATTAAGTCAATACAATACATTATTTATATACTTTCTATATTTGTAGAGTAGTCATACTGGTAATTCGTTGTTAAAATTTCCCTCGTACATTTTTATTATGAGATGTCCTATGTGTTCCTTGGGCCCGTCGCAACCTATTATCTGAGGCTAACAAAGTATCTGTGGAATTCTTTCCATCTTATTTTCTTGGCTCCTCTCGCTAGAGGACCTTGCCAAGATGGAATATATCACTTAAGTTGGTCATCCCTGCCACTGAAGTCCACACCTAAATCAGCCTCTTTTGGAGTTCTTACCACCAGTAGTCAATTGCATGTTTGTCTTGGTCATCGTAATTTTATCATTAATAACTATAATTTACTTGTTTTGAATAAGTCCCAGGTTTTGGGTACAGACTTTATTCCTTGCCAGCTGAGCAAGTCGCACAAGTTGCCTTTTACTGCTTTTTCTTTTCATGTTAGGCACCCGCTACATTTTATATATGCTGATGTTTGGGGTCCTGTGCCCGTTGTTTCTATCCATGGTTCAAAATATTGTGTTATTTGTGGATTTGTTTACACGTTATTGCGGGCTATTCCCAATTAATGCAAAGTCGCAGGTGACAACTATATTTCCATAGTTTCGTGCACTTGTTGAAAAACAATTCGGGTACCAAATTTGTGATAGAGAAATTGTTGCCTCGGAAATATGAGTATTCTTTCTTTTAATCAATTGAATGCTTACAATTATTCTTGGAAGAAGAAGCCCTTACCAAGCCTTATTTCGAAACTCGCCGAATTACCATAAACTGCGTACCTTGGGTTGTCTGTGCATTCCGCCCTTATTTGTTTGGGAAATTAACACCACCATCACTAGGATGCATCTTCATTGGATACTCCACTTGTCAAAGCGCTTATAGATGTCTTGAGCCTGAGTCCGGACGTATCTACATCTCACGACATGTGCAATTTGTGGAGAATAAATTCCCAGCACGAGTTCCGACTATCGAAATTGTTGCCTCGGAACCTCCTGCGTCTCCAATCCTCCATGTCTTACAACCTCCCTCACCGCCCCTTAACTCTGCCAAACACGCACACTACCAAGCAACCAGCTCGTTCATCTCCATCAAACGCAAGCCTGATGGTTCGATTGATAAATATAAAGCTCGTCTTGTTGCCAAGGGCTTTCATCAACGTCCGGGCAGTGGTCAAGCCGGCAACCATTCGGACGGTCCTTTCTCTTGCCCTTCAACATAACTGGTCTCTTCGACAACTCGACATCAGCAACACCTTCCTTCAAGGTAAATTGGATATTCCAGTTTATATGTCGGCTTCAAGGATCATCACAACCCTCTCATGCGTGCCTCCTCCGTCGATCCCTATACGGCCTTCGCCAGGCCTCTAAAGCTTGGTACAATTCCCTTAGCTCCGTTTTAATTTCCTTTGGATTTATTCAGTCACATGCGGATTCTTCTCTATTTATTTAATTGTACTCGTTTATGTTGATGATTTAATCCTCACTGGATCTTGTGATAAGCATCTCATTGATCTCACTAAGCATTTGAAGGCTAGCTTTGTTGTCAAAGACCTGGGGCCCTTATCATACTTGTTAGGTATTGAGGTTGCACGTTGCAAACAAGGTTTATTGCAGTTGACTTGTTACGACGACATAAGATGGAAGGTAGGGACACCAATGAGCACCAAAACGTCTGTGTCATCTTCTTCTTTAATAGTGGATCCGACTGAGTATAGAGGAGCTATCAGAGGCCTCCAATACCTCACTCTTACACGTCCTGACATTGCCTTTACGGTCAACAAATTGGCACAACACATGTCCTGCCCATCTACCTCTGATTGGGATGATGTCAAAAGGTTATTTCGGTACCTTAAGGGATCTTTGCATCATGGGCTACTACTCCTACCTTATTCTAAGCTCTCCATTACAGCTAACTCTAACTTAGATTTCGGTGGTGATTTGAGTGATGGTCGTTCCACATCTGCCTACATTGTATTTCTATGTCCGAATCCAATTTCATGGTATCGACTCCACAGTGCCTCCTCGCTTACTTTGTGATAACATGGGAGCTACACGTCTCGCCTTGAATCCAGTTCAACACTCTCGAATGAAGCACATTGCTATTGACTTACATTTTGTACGTGACCTAGCTTCTAAAGGTCATCTTTCTATCTCCTATGTCAACACTGAAGATCGGCTCGCTGACCTGCTCACAAGGCCACTTGCCAAAGCTCGATTCCAATATGAATATCTACGTTCCAAAATTTCTGTTGCCGATGGAATGTCAATTTTGGGGGGCGTATCAGAGCTACATCAAATTAATCCCACGAGATCTTCAATCAATAAATGACTCCTAATTTTGTGGGATTCAATTAACAAATCATCCCTAATTGTGTGGGATTAAATTAGACACTTTCCTTGTAAATTAATCTTGCACGCCTATTTATTTGTAGAGGTGTTGTAATCTTATTAAGTCAATACAATACATTATTTCTATACTTTCTGTTGTGAGCAATTTCATCGGGTCGGAAAAATAATCGGAATGTGGTTATATTGTCACCCGATTAATAACTCACAAACAAGTATTAAAGAACACGAACACTTGAGTTCTTCCCTTAAATGTGAGTTTGTATATATGATATGTGTGAAAATTGTGAGAGAGGAAACCCTCTAAAATGGGGGTGTGGTCCTCTATTTATAGAGGATCACCCTTAAAAAGCCTAAAACAAGATAAATACATCCCAACCCTTTATTTTATGGTTTTATTACAACTGTTGATCTAAACATTAAAACTGTATTTATTTCACATCTATTTTACATTAAAAGCTCTTGTCTTGTCTCGTAAAGTTGACGTTTACTCTTGATCCTGTCGGATCCGCATATTTTTTGGTACCTGATCTCCTGTTGAGCCGGGTCAATTTGGGCCTAGGTGGGCACATATCCTGTTTGATTTCTGCTGACGTGTCGGACACGGGCACATATCCAGTTTGATTTGTGCTACAACACTTTCTATACCGTGGTACGTGTTCATCATAGCACTCCTTCTTTGGGATGAGGCAGTCACGGTTGCACATTTACTAAACATGGATGATGAAGTGGGAGAACAAACTAATAATACTGTGCAATTTGGAAATCCAACAGTGGATTGGTATTTCTTATTAGGGTAATATTCCTTCTCGGCAGTTTGTTCCCTAATCCCTAATCCTAAGTCGGCTCTAATTCCTTCCCTATTCAAAGACTATGTTCCCTATTCGCATATAACTCAAATTATTTTGTGTATTGGTACCGGTGCTATTTGTTTGGATTTTGGTAGAGTGAGATTTTTGTTTTATGTCATTAATATGTAGATGATTGATATTGTATTATTATATTGTATTGAGTGAGAGAAATAAGTGAGTGTAAGAAAAGTGATGAATATGATTATATTGAATTTTGTGAAAATAGGTAAATAGGTATATTTTATGGGGGTGGATTTGAAAGTTGGGTGTCCAATTAGTATGTGACTTGGATCGCAAAGTTCTAAGTCCATCTGGGTGAATCCCAAAATAAACATACTCTTAGGCCCCGTTTGGATTAATAGATAGGAAAAGACCGGAATTGATTGAAATAGGTGGATTACACTGTTCAAGAATTGAAAATTGAGTTTTTTAACTTTTGTTTGGATTGGTTGATGGGGAATTCGAGGCATACCGGAGAGTCTAAAACTAGGTGTTTGGTTTGCTTGAAAATGTCGGATATCTTGTTAAATTGACGCTTTTACCCTCGATTTTTTTGGAATTACTAAACCCATGTTTGTTGCCCCCTAGATAGGATCTCAACAAAAGCGTCGAATGGTGTGAACACCAGAATGAATATTGATTACTTTCCATCTTCATCCACAAATTTCTGCAGAGCACAACCTCATCTTGATCGAACATTTCCTTTTTTGCTTGCATTCATGTTTGACGCCATCTTGATCGAACGTTTCCTTTTTTGCTTGCATTCATGTTTGATGCATAAGAATCCTAAAGCGATGTTTGAGGGAATCCTAATTTCATAATAATAGTAAACCTAATTTTGCTTTCCAATTTCCAATCGAGCTCTGATTCTTTTGTTTTCTTCGTTGTGCCCAAATCGGAAACTATCGAAAGAGTGTTCTCAGGTATTTCGCGATTCATTCGACTGGTAAGAAGGTAAGAAATTTGGCTCAACCCAAATTTAGGCGGTTTATTAAGCCTCACTGTTCATTTTGTGCAATTACAATTGTAACCCCACTTAGATTGAATCGATTGTATATCAGGTTTAATTCTATTCCGCTGAGTTTGATTTTAGTTGCAAGATTTCATTGTGAGATTTGGTTTTTTCAATTTCTGGATGTCACTTTCGACCCAGTTTCTAATTCCAGATTTTGGTACCAAAATTGTTATTGCTTTGAATTCGGTCGCATTCGGGATAATTCATCTTCGTCGACGTTTGATTTGTTCTTTTCGTGTCACCGACAAATGTTTTCGTCTTCGTTGGATTTTTCCACCTTCCGGTTCAGTTCCGCTCATTCTGCTTAACTGATGAATTGTTTCAATTTTACTATCCGAAAGTAAATGATCGGTTGTTATCCCACCTCCCAAATCATACAAAATTCTCTGCCATGGATGAATATTTGTATTTGCGGAAGTTCTCTTCTCCGCCATGGATGTTGTGTTTGAGCAAGGGCAAAAATATTAATTATAACAAGTGGCCAATTAATGAGGGCAATATTGACTTTTCGCAAGTGGCCAATTAATGCGGATTAATTTAACTCACACCCCCTACCTGACAAATTCTCACACCACCGCATGAAAAAACATGAAACGGGACTCGGGCTTTAGATTATACTCGGGCCAAAGTCGTGCAAGCCAAACAAATGAAATAGGTGGATTCGACAGTCTAATGGGCCTTTTCCTTTAAAGCAATTGAGGCCTTATCGTTTCTTCATGGTGAGAGAAGTACATATGACATAGGAACTTTAATTTGCATGTAAGTCTGTAACTGAAGGCATAGTGGAAGAGGCAAGGCCTCCTCCATGACTAGATTCTGGTGGTGCACTCTCTGGAGAACCCACAGGAGACATTGCAGGCTCATTAACAATTAAACATATTTTACCACCAAATTCAAATATAAATAAAAAAAATTTAGTTAATAAAATTTAATTTGGATCAAAAAAATCTAATAAAACCCCAATTAACCCTTTGATATTACAATACTGCAATTGAAAAGAATCACTGTGTTTTAGTGTTTTTCAATTTTAAAATTATAATATGATATATATATACAAATTTTTTATATTTTGCAATCGCATCGTTATAACTATTTTTTGACAACTTATGTTGATGTGTGAGTCGAACTTTTTTTCCAAAAAATAAAAATTGCAAACAAATTCATGATAATTTGTTAATATTATTTCAATTTAGTCACAACTTTTAAAAGTTTTTTTTTTTTGCAATTTAATTACTGTGATGATCAAATTCAAAGTGTTGAACAAGTATGATGGTCAATCTAAGTCAAGTGTGATATGGTGAGCATGGAACCGCCTTCGGTTTAGTCAAAACCGGTCTAAATATCGTGAACCGGGCTCAAGATAGATCTGCAGATGAAGACCGGTCCATGACCGTTATAAATGCTTGGCTGCAGCGCTGAAGACGGTTTCGAGCCTCTGATTACGTGCCTTGCACGCGGAATCCACCTGAATTAGTTGAGGGGTTTTATTTGTTAGCACTAGAAGGTTCTATTCCAGTTGTCATCTTCCTCAATTGAGCGGTTTATAGAAAACACACAATACTTAGGGTTCTTGAGTGAGGTGTGAGCGTTTTTTATTCAATTAGATCAAATTCGTGAGTTTACTCTGTAATTGCTTGTTCTCATAGTGAAAGTGTGGTGCCCTGATCCCGTGGATGTAGGCATTTCAAGGCGAACCACGTAAATCCGTGTTTTCGTTGTTCATTTCAATTTTCTGGGTTGAGTTACAGTAAGAGTATTAGTTGCAGTGCTGTATAGTATCACTTCTTACTCTATACAGTATCAGTTGCTGCACATAACAATTACCATCAACAAGATTTGCTGGAAAATAGTATGTGATAGAATCGTAACAATTCAAAATATCGTATACCGAATTACAAATTTTAAAAACATATGTTGTGATTGAGAAAAACGTGAGGAAATTGGGATATGTTTTGTCATTAACATTGAAATTTAAGGGGGGAAATGCCATCTTTATAATGATCATAGTTCAAATTTAAACCTTTGAAAAAAAAAATCTTAGTTCCGGTACTGATTACAAATGAATTTTTTAATATATAAAAATTAACGTAACAGTCAAGTCAAACTTACCGTTACACCTGCTAGACGGCGGAGTTTCCACCTGGCACGCACTAGGCAAGCCAAGCGCGAGGGCTTGGTTGATGGTGACGCCCAACGAGCTTCCATCACCGTTGACTATGGTGCAAAGGCACCACGGTGAGTCTTGGCGACGTTAGCCATCGCGAGTGCAACACGAAGGGGGCGGGGTCGACGCGCTTCCCGACACTGGCGACACATAATTGAGACATGAGGACATGCTTATGAGTTGGCTCATGCAACCTTGTTGAGCCATAGCTACATTTGAAACATTTGCAATTGCTAAAACCATTGATGCCACAACTTCAATCCCTTTGGCGCCATTGATTGGTTGTTTGATTTAAAAATTAATTTCTATTGATTATAAGAATGTGAGAAAGATAGAGAATTTTTTTTATGTTACTAATTGCAATAAAAGTACTTTGGTAAACTAGGAAGGTCCTTATTAGGTAAGAGCCGCAATTTACTTTGTCGAACGTGATATGTTACATGACCAAAGATAAGTTTTCAAATCATGTCTTATCTTGGGGTTGATTTCATGTAAAATAATTTAAGTCGCTCTGCACTCGTAGTTTATTTTAAAACCATGCAATTTGTTATGTTGAAAGATATAATTTATTTATATTGAACTTATCAATTATTAATATGAAAAAATAGTTGCACGGTTCAATATAAACAAATTACATCTTTCAGATAACATGTTGCATAGTCCTAAAATGCATTATGAGTGCACGGTGCACCTGAATGCATACAAGACTTGGCCAATAATTTTAGAGTGTAACTAGTTCGTAGTTGCATTCATTTTATAGTAATAAAATAAGAAAGTGGAGTATGAGCAAGGTTTTTAGGAGTAATTTCGTAAACCTTTATGTATAAAGTCGATAAATGAATTGAACTATGTATATGTGTAGGGTAAAAAATAATGGCATTTTGTGTAAAATTGTGGATATTATGCAGGTGTAATTTATGGAGAATTTTCTAATTTTGACGTGTGTAAATTCTTTAAGGACGTACTACTAAAACAAGTATGTAAATTCTTGCGGGCTAGAGAGAATATTTTTTTATGAAACAATTAATATTATGTTACTAATATGCAGTAAAAATCTCCTATAGAAATATTCTATATAGGAATAAACTCTCTATAGTAATAAAAAATCATAGTCCCAACTCCGAACCAGTTATATTTAGGAATAAACTTCACATTGTAATAAGACATATTTTTTTCGGTCCCGTCTTAAGAATTTATGCCTCCATATAAAAATAAATTATATTATATATAAAAATTTATAAATCATTACAATTTATATGGCCTAGAATATTTACCCTATTGTTAATTTAAGTGATTTGAGTTCGTTTATCAACTTTGGGTGCCATTTGCATGAAATACTAAAAAGTGTACTAAAAAAATCACTTTTTATGTAAAATTCTATTTAAGAATAACTTCTCTATAATAATATTTTTTCCCGGTCCCGACAATATGATTGTATGGAGTTTTTACTGTGTTTTGAAGAAATAACTAATACCTTATGATAATGTACACAATATGCAATCAGATGTATGGTAAAGTTGATGTACATAATTGTCGCGAGTCGTTTTATTCGGAGAGTATTATGTGGTTAATTTGATAACAACTCGCAAACAAAACATGCACGTATACGATAAGCTGTAAATAAGATGAATTTGTTGACCCAGTTCATCGGGAAACGACTACTCTGGGGGCATACCAAGCCAGGATGTGGTATTGCGAGCTTTACACGTACAATATTTGATACACCTTATGAAGATGAATCATTACAGATGAAGATAATTTGGAGAATTCGCCTCCGGGTGCTAGGGTTTCTAGTAGGGATAAATGATCACTCGAATTTTTTTGTTCCTCACCTCTCAAGCGTGGGTATCACTTTTTTTGGGGGATTTTTCTGAATCTTTTCTTCTTCATTTTTCTTCCTTTTATAGCACTCTGACAAGCATGAATTTGGGTTGCAAGCATGCAAATTTGGGTTGGCAAGCATGAAATTTGGAGACTTGGTCATGCAAGAACTCCTCAAAATAATCTTGCCGCCGTTTTCAACTTCGTCTTCCTTGTTGATCTTGGAACTTACTTGTCTGTAAAGCACTCTTTTGGTCGTCCAAATTAATCTTTTGCTCGGTTGGATGCTTTGTTCTCTCCATTAACCATGTCGCTTTTTATCTTTGGAATATTGTCCTCCTCGAGCACACCGAGCCCCCGGGATGTTGGTCTTGGGGATATCTCGAGTGTCGAGCACTCGACCACCCGGGATACGAGGTCTGCGGACATCTTGACCCTCGGGATATCCGAGGTCTTGAACATCTTGACCCTCGGGATATCGAGGTCTTGAATCTTGACCCTCGGGATATCGAGGTCTTGAATATCTTGACCCTCGGGATATCGAGGTGCGAACATACTGACCCTCAGGATATCTGAGGTGCGATCATACTGACCCTCAGGATATCTGAGGTCTTTGGACATACTGACCCTCAGGATATCTGAGGTGCGAACATCTTGACCCTCGGGATATCGAGGTCTTTTCGGGATTTCGAGTATTTTGGCACTTTGAGTCCTCGGTTGCTCATGGCCTTCTTAACTTAGCTCATCTGATTCCTTTTTTCCTAACCTGAGTGGCGAATACTTGTCCATTGGGCATGTAATATTTAAATAATACACGTGTCGCTCTTACGTGTTCGATTAAGCCTGAGTTACTATATCGAACACAACAATACCCCCAAGATCACTTTTGTATTCGACATGGGCCCGATTGTTAAAATCTTATTGGGCCATAGTCGATGTCATTTCGTGATACGTGTGCGGATTTTTCAAATCGAATCAACATTTATATATACCTTGTTTCTCCGCCTTAAACCCTTTTTTCCTCTGTCTTTCAATCTTTTCTGTGTCTGAAAATTTCCGGCGAGGGTTTCATCATTCCGGTGAAGAATTTTACTCAGGTAACCGTTGCATTCTTTTTCTAATTGTGATTATGGTCTCTTGCTCGAACTCTTTTGTTCCCCTAGAATCAGACCACCATAGTTCCTCTTCTTCCCCCTCTGTCAGTAGAATCCCCCGTGGCGACGCAAATGCGCCGGAGACGAATGTCTTGGGTTCAGGAATTCGTTGGCAAATTCGGCAACCGTTTGCCGTTCTTTCCTCTGATTCTGACGAAGCCCTACATGAATTGGATAGGTACTTGGTCCGTAATGATTCTTCTGACAATTCAGATGATAATTTTTTGCCCCAAATTCAAATTGGGTCTAGGGCTGTTGACAATGTTAATGTAGATAGGAACGACAATGTTGTGAGGGGGGAAATTTTGGTGGCTGTAAATATAACCGAATCGAACATAGGGGGTAGTTGGTGAGCAAAATTCGAGCTTGATATACTGTTGGTGTCCTCATAGTCCAACATTATAACGAGTATAACGCTTCGTTATAGTTTTGATTGGCCCGAAACAACCTCATAGGATTGGGGTTGAGAATGAGTACCCAATGAGCAAGATAGCGAGCATAAATTGATAGGCTTACTCATTTGCATTGGATTTATGAAACTCCAAAAGATGTCTTTTTCGGGCACCGGTGTTACGATGAAGCGGGCCGACCAACCCCCGAGGGTTGTGTCGCCAGAATTTAGACACAATGGAAGTTCGGCCTTCGATTTCCCCTCCATCCGCCATCACCCGTTTGCTCGTGGAGTGGAACATCACCATTACCCAGCTTAAGCCAAAGCGGGTGGCATATGATCATGAGTTTTCGACTTTGTTCGCAAAATGAAGCCAAGATACTATCCTCAAAGTTGAGCTTGCTCGATTGGTGCACTTGACCCGTCCGGGGGTGAACACGGGTGGTTGTTCATGCAAGCTAATGCCAAGTGCAAAATTATTGAGGACGTGCCGAACAAAATCAGTGATTGGAAGGAAAAGTTTTGGTTCGTTGGGGGCGATTGGAAAAGCCCGGCCTCTGGAAGCGAACCAAACGCTCGTTTAGACATCCCCACTGACTTCGGGGCGTACCGAAGTAAGTGATTTTGTGTCTTTCATTTTTAAGCGATTTTAACTCGCTTTTTTTATTTCGGGATTCTAGGCTGCGATGGACAAGGGAGACAACGGCGGCTATTTCAAAGAGCGTTTGGCAAATTGATCTGGAGTCTCGTTCGGAGCGATTTGTGAGAACTCTGAATACTGCTGATCAGAGAAAGAAAGGAGGTTTGTTCGTGCCTCCTCATCATCTTGTTCTTTATTAATCCTCACCGTAAGGATTGCCTCTTGTATTTGTATGTTTTGTGCCATTCTGCTCGTTATTATCCTTCTGTCCGTACTGAATTATTTTGTTTATAGCTTTCCCCGCTGTGACCATTGCTGTGAGTACATCTGAACATACTGAGATGGCTCGGAGAAAAAGGCCACAGCGAGCTTGTTTCGGATTCAGCCGAGCCGGGAGGCTCAAATAACAGTAGAGGGAGGGAAAGCAGGCTAACCGATCCGCTTTCGATCTGGGGAATCGCCGAAAAAAAGCGAGCACTCGTTCGGCCGAGCAAAGTTGGCAAACAAGCTCGTCCATCGCCGAAGAGACCGAGGGTGGAGATCGGCGGCGGGCAGTTTAACAAACTTCGGATGAACATGCCGAGCGTAATGTGCTCAGACTCGAAAGCAATCGACATCGATTAGGGTGACTCGGACCCTCTTGCCGAGGCGATCGAGGCGGCCGCCTCCATGGTTGGTCAATTTCCGCAGTTGTTGAAATGGAGGTTGGCACATCTTCTCCCCTCCCTCTGGGACCCCGATCATGGACTCCGTTAGATCTCGAGCTCCGATCCCCGAGGATAGATCATTCTTGGGATGGGATCCCGCCGTGTAAGCAGTACATTTTGTTCGATCCGCTTCGTTTTTGGTTATTTTTGTTCGCCCTTTTTATATTCATTTGTTCAAATATATATGTAGGTTGAGGGTTGTCGCCTTTGATGCCCAATCGAAGAACTACTTACCTTTCGAAAGTGTTCGCAAGGTTAGGGCATTCCGAGCATGTTCGGAAGGCTTGCAGGACTCGCTCCGGGCATGGACTACCGATCTGGAAGAGTCCACTCGGGGTCCCTCCTCTGGAAAATTTACGTCTGGTCCGGTGCTTCAGGGCAATCTATGGTCGTTTGAGAAAGCTTATGCTCAGTCCGCCAACCTCCATGTCAACTGTTGGGATTATACTGAAAAGTATGCTTTTACTTTGTATAATCGAAACTGAATTTTCAGACTTATTTACTGAAATAAATTGTTTATCACTGATGCTTTAAATATGATTGAATGTTATATATATTTACTGCATAATTGTTCAATAATTCGTACGTGTTACATCTGTAGTTAATTTAGTGATACGGATCACGAAGATTAAATTAACAGTCCCTTGTAACTAAAAATACGCCATTCACGACCTAGATGGAAATGAACAACCATCGCGAAATGTTGAGGTGTAAGGCTCAGATTGGTTTGTCTTGACCAAGAGATTACACTAGTGCATGTGATCTGATTTGAATAGGACCTCTGGGAGGATAAATTCTTCATAAGCCCCGAACAAGGAAGAATTAGACCTCGGTGGTTCGTTGTTTTTAACCTTCTTCCCTTAAATAGGATCACGTGGGATTGGTAACTATTGCTTTGACTTGTCATGGGTAAATAATCGAGAGATTCAATACTTTTTATCTTGGGCAATATTATTGGTCACATGTGATTACTAAGATTTAATACGAAGAATCGTGTGCAAGTACGCTTGCTTGATTTGCCCCCTTGGGAGGTTCATAAGTTTTATCATACCAAATCTTGCAAGTGGAATTAGTTTCCGGTATGGATAATAATGTTGAACCGATTTCGACCAAGGACAAAAGATATTAATTAACGAAAAAGCTATTTTAGGTGGCTTGAATTAATTAATGGGCTAGATAATCTTAAACACGGGAAATAATGACAAGGGAGCCATATTGATTGTAATATGGGTTAAGATGGATGGTGCAATATTAATTATGTAGTGGGATTAATTAATATTTATGGGCTTGAATTATATTGTGGCTCAATATTAGATATTCAAGATCCATTAGAAGGTCCAATCTTAATTCTCCTAAAGGCCCCCTGAGTAGCCCAACATATAGTCCAATAACTGAAAAAGGTGATTAAAATAAAATAAATAATGTTGCTTATATTTCCTCTAAATTTTCGAAAATTATGGATAAAAGAGGGAGAAAGATTTTCTTTGAATTTTGTTATGGAATGAAGATGGGTATTCTTGGAATACAAGATTATCTCATTAAATTCAAGAAATCTCCCACTTGGTTATTCATAGTGATATTTCGAAATTTTTGAAAATAGAGGGCAAGAAAGATTTTCTTGATTTTCTTGAAAAGATATTATGGAAGATATGTATTTCTTGAAATACAAGAATATCTCATAAATTCAAGAAGATCCAAATCTTGGATTCTTGCACACTGTATTTTTCGAAAATAATGTCATATTATAGAGGAGGTGGAATTTTGTGGAATATTTTAATTATGGAAAAAAGAATATATGAGATATATTTAAGATTTCTTGGTGATCAAGAAAAGTCTTTTCCCACATTGATTTTCTCTTGAAAAAAATTCGACCATCTCCTCTTATAAATAGGGATGATTAGTTCATTCCCAAGTACAATTACATGTCTTCAAAAAAATATTAGCAAATCCACATAAGTGGTGCAACAAAGTTTATTTTTTCCTTTTGTTAATTGTTCGCGAGTATCCTTCCACCGGATTGTCGAGCAAGGGCTAAGGGAATACTTGGGAAGTCCTTTTGGTTAGTCCGTCCGACCAAAGCCATTGCCATCCAGAGAGGAATGCGTTCACGTAAACGTAGTAGATTCGCGTCGTAGGTTTTCGTGGTTTTTATATGCATGATTTGTTGTTGCAATTATTATTTGAATTAATATAGGATTAATTCATGCTAGTAATAATTAATGAATTAAATTTGTATTTAAATATTCACCCCGAATAGATCTGTGCAACTCATTCCCCAACAAGCGTATCGAGCCCTTTGTTTGAGACTCTCAATTTTTTAAATTGTAATTTAATTCGTGGACATTAAATTTGAAATTGGATAGTAGAACCGTTAGATCTGTTTTTGCGGTATCCAATTGTCATGGATTTTAATGTTTTATTTTGCATGCATATAAAAGCGTGGTTTTTAATTCGATTCGATTCGGATTTGTTTTGCCTCGAGAAAAAACCACGAGTAGACTAGGATTTGTTTGATTTGATCAATGTAATAGACTAGTCTAGATCTAGGTTTATTTATTTTTTGTAAATAAATTGTAACGGATCGGGAACTAAAAGATGAAGAATTAAAGGACAAAATCCGTAACTGTGCGTAAGGCCTGGGTATGCTGGCACGCACGGGCGCAGGGCAAGGCGGCGGAAAGCGTGAGGATGAGGGGCAGCAAGACGGGCGGTGCACGCTTCCAGGCCGCCGGACTGGGCGGATGGCTGGCGCTACAAGACGGGCGCTGATACGCGTTTCACCGCCGAGACACGGGCGAGGCGGAGGCTGGCGATGCGGATGCGCTGCGACGCTGCCGAGAACTCGCCGAAACCCGCCGATACTGCCGAAACCTTTGGCGGGCACAACCCGCCAGCGAAGGCGAGGTCGCTTAGGGCGCCCGAGCATGTAATGGTCGGATCTTGGCGTGCATCCCATTCCTTTTGCTTGGCGTGGCGGTTCGAGACAAGTATTTTTTCGAGACGAAGCAGTGGGAGAAATTCGAGGCGTGTTTCTTCAAAGATCAAGTCAAGAAAAATCAAACCATGACAATTGGATAATTTGTGCCCAATATGTTTATTTTTACATTTTGCTTGATTTAATTTGTCTTATCTTATGCTTTATTTAATTTGATTAAATGTGTTTGCATGAGGGTTGCCAAATGGAAAAATCTCAACTTCAAAATTACTAAGTATGTTTAAATAATTAATTGACAATTTTATTAGGATAATAAAATTGAATTAATTTTGACCTCCATGATTTATTTATTTGTGAATTCTTTTGGAGAAATTCCCCCAGGGACGGTCAAAAGATAGGTTTCACATGAATGAATTCCAAAGCGGATGATTGTGGATTATTACTAGTGGCGGCGATGACCCTCCCAACGAGGCTCGATCAAAGCGAAATAGTAATCTGTATTTAATCATGGTTATTACTTAGGTATAAAATTGATATGCATATACTTCTAAAGTCCTGTCAATTTTTTATATTGGTCAAGTGAACCAACTATTAATCTGGATATTAAGGGTTTGTAACTATTCTTGTTTGTAAATCGGCTTGAATGTGTTTAAATAATGACCCACCCAACGTGGCTTATTTAAACCGTTTTTGAGATGTTGGCGATGCATGTTCATATTTTTTTGAGATTTTAATATGATGCATGTGATCAAACCTTGTGATATTTTTGTGCTTATGCATATTATTGTTTATTTCAGTTCATCATGTCGCAACCTTTTAATCCTTTGTTATATACACTCAAAGAAGAACAATTTGAATGGAAAACTATAATGTTTGGAAGCGAAATATGATGCATGTCCTACTCGCACAAAAAACATTATTGGATTCTTGATGTACACAAACGTAAACTTCTTGATGAATCAAGCCCGATGCGGCAAGACATGAGTATAATATTTGGGGGCGGGCCAATGAACCCGTGAAACGTGTAATCTTGACTTCCTTGTCTAATGATTTGAAACAAGTTCATGAAGGTGTTGAGTCCATTCGGAAATTATGCAAAGTCTTGAAGAATGTTTTCAACAAAAGACAACATGATCGTCGGTTTAAAAAAGCGGCGACATGGCTAGAAATTTGAAAATGGTTGAGGAACACAGGCAAGGGAGCATGTTCTCGAGTCAAAAACCATTTTTAAACCGGCTTATCTTGGAACTAAGTATTGTGATGAGGCCCAAATCAATTTACATTTGCTTACTCGCCAAGGAGCTCCGATGAATTTTCTTTGTGGTTTTGTGATGGTGATCACATGTTTACCATGGATGATCTTCAAGAAGCCTTGGAGAAAGTGGAGAAGCATTTAGGAAAGAAAAGGCGAAGCATTGGTGACCAAAAGCCTTTTCTCGAGATCTAGGCGGTGGAAGGCAAGTCTCAAGAAAAGAAAGTGGTGAGAACCAAAGCAAGCTCATCATTAAGAAAAAGTGAGAAAAAAACGGTTGTTTGGTTGGGTGTCAAGAAAGAACCAAAAGGAATATGTTTCAGCTGCGGGGAGAAAAGGACATTGGAGGTCGACTGTTCAATCCCAAAAGGAAATGAAAGGAAAGAAATGTAATCCTCACTCACTAGTTGTTGAAACTTGTTTAGCGGCGTATGCCTCCCATTTATGGGTGGTGGATCTGAGGATTGCGATCATGTTTGTTTCACGTTACGCGGGGGTTCAAAAGGACGAAACAACTAAGTGGAAGTGATATCCTCATCACATTTGGGCGATCTTCACGAGAGTGGCGGTGAAGCGATGGGAGAAGTGCACTGTTTTTTGAAGGCGAGTTTTAATTTTAAGAGATGTTACATGCGTTCGAGTTTTAGAAAAGAATTTGATTTGGTTTCTAAACTTTTTCATGATGGATATTCGGTTACTTTTAATAAAGTTGTTACCATTTCTCTTTATGATAAATTTATCTATCATGGAACGTTGATGAATAATCTCTATACAATTAATCGTGCACACCACTCAAGAAATGCATCCTATAACACATCAACTATTTCCGAGAAAAGAAAACGTTCATCGGGCGTGAGCGAGACACTTCTTTTGGCATCTAAGATTGGGTCATATAAATCCAAAAAGAGGATCAAAGGTTGGTGAAAGGCGGTTCACTAGAACTTCTCCAAGTTGAACCGTTTCCAACCCGCGAATCATGTTTGGAGGGTAAAAAATGACCAAGAGGGCATTTGGAGCCAAGGGAATAGGGCAAAAGAAGTGTTAGAGATCGTTCACTAGATGTATGTGGTCCAATGTCAACCAAAGCAAGAGGAGGTTATGAGTATTTCATCACTTTCATTGATGATTACTCAAAGAATGCGGTTACATTTTCCCTTATGAAGCATGAATCGAGACCTTTGAGAAATTCTAAGAATTTAAGGCTCAAACAGAGAATCATAGGGAAAAACGTATCAAGTCTCTACGATCCGATCGTGGAAGCGAAAATACCTCGGCGATGAGTTTTGAACTACTTATCGATGAAGGATTGTATCACTCACCGCACCGGAACCCCTCAACAAAAGCGGGGTTTTGCGAGCGAAGCAACATAATTCTTTTGGAAATGGTTAGATCAATGATGAGTTATACGGATCTTTCGGAGTCGATTACGGGGTCATACCTTGGAAAACAAATGACTTACATTACGAACTTGGTGCTATCCAAATCGGTTCCCAAAACCCCAAAGAATTGTGGACCCGGCAAGCCTAGTATGAGACACATGAGAACTTTGGGGTGTCCACCACATGTTGGACAAGGAAGCCGTGGTAAGTTGGATCCTCGATCGGAATTAAGGTTGTTTGTAGGATACCCGAGGGAACAAAAGGGTGTATGTTCTATAGTTAGAAGATCAAAAGGTGGTAATAAGCACCCACTTTAGATTTTGGAAAAAGACTATATGAACCAAAGAAAACCCAGTGAGATTACCTTAAATGAGCTTAGAGGGCAAACCTCGGTCCGATCTGCATTACTAGATGATATACCAAATGATACGTTTTCAACCGAGCCTCGTTATAGTGGGAGGGTTGTTAGGCGACCCGAGAGATTCATGGGAATATGAGAGTCCTCGGACTTGATTCAGGAATCGAGACCCATGGACATATGATTGAGGCACTCCAAGATAAGGATCTTGATTCTTGGCAAAAACAATGAAAGCGAAGTGGGTTCTATATTTCATAATAGAGTGTGGGGAGCTAGTCGAACCACTTAATGGGGTCAAACCCATTATATGCAAGTGGGTATATAAGAAGAAAAAAGAGGATCGGACGGGAAGGTTGAAACCTTTAAAGCAAAGACTAATGGCGAAAGGTTATACTTTCGAAAAGAAAGGGATCGATTATGAGAAAAAAAAATTTTGCTGTGTAGCCATGCTAAGTCCATCGAATTCTCTTATCGATTGCAAGACGCCGACCTTGAAATCGACAAATAGATGTCAAGACGGCTTTCCTTAAGCGGAAGTCTTGATAAAGAGATCTATGTGCAACAACACCACGAGTTTCATTGAAGCGGGCCAAGAACACCTAGTTTGTGAGCTCAAGAGGTCCATTTACGGACTCAAAAGCGGGCATCGAGCTTGGAACCAAAGTTTTGATCATGTTGTAAAGTCTTATGGGTTTGATCAAAAGCGAGTTTGAAAGTTGTGTGTATAAAAAAGCGTGTCGGAAGCGCATTGGTATTCTTAGTACTATCGTAGATGACATTGTGATCATCGGGAACGATGTGAAGGTGTGATCGGGGCGTAAGGGCATGTTTTTCAAAAGCAGTTTGATATGAAAGACTTAGGGAAAGCCGGACAAATCCTTGGGATCAAGATCACTCGAGATCGCAAGATAAGGATGATCGGGTTATCGCAAGTTTCATACATAGACACTGTCTTGAAATGCTTCAGCATGCAAGATTCCAAGAAAGGATTCGTACCTTTCGGATTTGAAATCCATCTATCAAGAAAATGTCCCTAAGGCGCAAAAAGGAGATAGATGACATGAAAGGCATTCCGTGTATTAGCCCAATTTGTCGGAAACCTTATTTATGCAATCTTTGTGAACGAGACCGGATATCTGGTTTTTGCCATAGGCATGGTAGCAAGATATCAAAGTAACCCAGGAAAGCTCATTGGACGATAGTTAAAAACATTCGAAGTGTCTGAAAAGAACTCGGGATAGAATGTTGATTTATCAGTCGATACTCCAATCCCCATCGGCTACACGGACTCGGATTTCCAATCAGATATAGATTCCAGAAATTATCTGCCTCAGTTAGTGTGTTTCCATTTGGGAAGTGTAGCCATCAAATGGACGAGTGTGAAGCAGAAATGCATCACTGACTCAACCATGGGACTCGGGTAAGTAGCTTCTTATGAAGCAGTGAAAGAACCGATTGGGCTCTAGATCTTCTTAGAGGACTTGGATGGTGTTCTGAATTTGTCTAGCAATATACGCTGAGGCGGTTGCAAATTCAAGAGAACCAAGAGTCCACGAGTCAAACAAACACATTAAAGGAAATACATCTTTATCGAGAAATCGTTAAGATAGGAGATATGGATGTGGCAAAGATAGCGTCGAGGGCGATGACCTAGCGAGATCCATTCACAAAGCGTCCGCCTCTGAATACATTCGAGAGACATGTGAGTGGAATGGGTGTCAAGACCGTTGCCAATCTGCTTTGAGTATAAGTGGGAGAAATTATTAGGTTCGTGTAGGTGACATTAGATGTCACGGACTACTCGAGACGTGTTGTAGTATACTTAAAAGCAGACTTTGAGTATAAGTGGGAGATTGTTGGGATTATACTGAAAAGTATGCTTTTACTTTGTATAATCGGCTGAATTTTCGGACTTATTTCTTTGAAATAAATTGTTTATCACTGATGCTTTAAATATGATTGAATGTTATATATATTTACTGCATAACTGTTCAATAATTCGTACGTGTTACACTGTAGTTAATTTAGTGATACCAGATCACAGAAGATTAAATTAACAGTCCCTTGTAACTAAAAAAATCGCCATTCACGACTAGATGGAAATGAACAACCATCGCGAAAGGTTGAGGTGTAAGGCTTAGATTGGTTTGTCTTGACCAAGAGATTACACTAGTGCACATGGTGATGCATTTGAATAGGACCTATTGGAGGATAAATTCTTCAGAACTAAACAAGGAAGAATTAGACCTCAGTGGTTCGTTGTTTCTTAACCTTCGTCCCTTAAATAGGATCACGTGGGATTGGTAACTATTGCTTTGACTTATAATGGGTAGCGAATCGGAGAGATTCAATACTTTTTATCTTGGGCAATATTATTGGTCACATGTGATTGCTAAGATTTTAATAAGAAAGAATGTGCAAAAGCACGCTTTGCTTGATTTGCCCCTTGGGAGGTTCATAAGTTTTATCATACCAAATCTTGCAAGTGGAATTAGTTTTCGGTATGGATAATAATGTTGAACCGTTTCTCGACCAAGGACAAAAGATATTAATTAACTAAAAGCTATTTAGGTGGCTTGAATTAATTAATGGGCTAGATAATCTTAAACACGGGAAATAATGACCGGGAGCCATATTGACTGTAATATGGGTTAAGATGGATGGTGCAATATTAATTATGTAGTGGGATTAATTAATATTTATGGGCTTGAATTATATTGTGGCTCAATATTAGATATTCAAGATCCATTAGAAGGTCCAATCTTAATTCTCCTAAAGGCCCCCTCGAGTAGCCCAACATATAGTCAATAAGCTGAAAAAAGTGATTAAAATAAAATAAATATTGTTGCTTATATTTCCTCTAAATTTTTGAAAATTATGGATAAAGAGGAGAAAGATTTTCTTTGAATTTTGTTATGGAATGAAGATATGTATTCTTGGAATACAAGATTATCTCATTAAATTCAAGAAATCTCCCACTTGGTTATACATAGTGATATTTCGAAATTTTTTGAAAATAGAGGGCAAGAAAGATTTTCTTGATTTTCTTGAAAAGATATTATGGAAGATATGTATTTCTTGAAATACAAGAATATCTCATAAATTCAAGAAGATCCAAATCTTGGATTCTTGCACTTTGTATTTTTTAAAAATAATGTCATATTATAGAGGAGGTGGAATTTTGTGGAATATTTTAATTATGGAAAAAAAGAATATATGAGATATATTTAAGATTTCTTGGTGATCAAGAAAAGTCTTTTCCCACATTGATTTTCTCTTGAAAAAATTCGACCATCTCCTCTTATAAATAGGGGATGATTAGTTCATTCCCAAGTACAATTCCATGTCTTTGGAAATATTAGCAAATCCACATAAGTGGTGCAACAAAGTTTATTTTTTTCCTTTTGTTAATTGTTTGAAAGTATCCTTCCACCGGATTGTCGAGCAAGGGCTAAGGGAATACTTGGGAAGTCCTTTTGGTTAGTCCGTCCGACCAAAGCCTTTGCCATCCCGAGGAATACGTTCACGTAAACCCGTAGATTCTCGCATCGTAGGTTTTCGTGGTTTTTATATGCATGATTTGTTGTTGCAATTATTATTTGAATTAATATAGGATTAATTCATGCTAGTAATAATTAATGAATTAAATTTGTATTTAAATATTCACCCCGAATAGATCTGTGCAACTCATTCCCCAACACCAACTACTTGGCTTTGATCGGGAACTTGAAGAAAAAAAGGTGGGCGAACCGAAGGACTCGAGGATGAGGTGAGGTTAGCTCGGGGACAATCTTCTTCGGCAAATATGGACGATTACGGTTCATGGGGCTCGGGAGGATGCCCGCAAGGCTCGGGAAAATGCTCGCCCGATTTCGGGAAGATGCGACTGGCTCGGGAAGATGCTCGCCAGACAAAGGAGGAATTGATTCACTCTCGGGAGGAGGTGGCGATATCTGAAAAACCACAAGAGGATATGAATGTTGAGCCAGAGACTTGGTGGGTGTCGAGGCCATAGAAAATGAGAGGGATGCGCCGCCAACAACTCATCATTCTTTGAGAGACCAACACTCGTTTGGGTCTCGAAAATTCAAAGCTGCATGATGATGAGTACGTAGATTCTATGTCCAACTTCTCACATTTTGTGCCTTTGTCGATGCTATCCGGTCATTTCGCCATGCCTCCGGCCGAACAAATTGCCCTCTTTATCCCGGGCCAAGCTAGCACGATCGACAACCCACCGGACCGCAACCTTCCAATGTCGATTTAAATGATCGTGTGATTTTCTCCGTTCTTCCGAAGGGATCAAAGTTGATGATCCGATTGGATGAGGAAGAGGGCTCGAACATGAATACTGGCTGAGGTTCTTTGGCCAAAATCTTGCCCGAGTCGGGACCGTCAGTGCAGGCGAAAGCAAAGGGACCTCCTGTGGACCAAAGCATGTACCTTCTGGCGAGCATTTGGTACCAACCATCTTGAAGGAGTTGTTATTCTTTGGGAAATTTGAGCACAATTTGTTCGACATCTCTCTCTCGTCTACCCCCAATTATGAATTTGCTCCTTGATGTTATTTTTGTTTTGTCGAACATATGTTGTGTAATTTTTTGTCTTCTTCACTTTATGTTCGAACAATGTCTTTAATACTTGTATTTTTGGCTGAATTCTTGTCTTTTGTTCGAACATATTTACAACTGAATGGATGAGTTACATATTGAACCAACTCTTCTAACCTGATTGTTTGATAATTGTTGAGGATGAAAATTGATACTTGTGTTGCTTGATGTTTGCTTGGTTGCTTTGTGTTCGCTTTGTTGCTTTCCATTTTTGCCCCTTTTCTTCTGAATGAATTCGAACATTGGGTTTGCCTATGCCCGCTCCTGACTTTTTTCGGTTTTGATTGTCTTATTGTCGTTGCAATCGGTTGATCGTCTTATTTAGGTGCGACCAGATGGGTTACTTTATGAACCCCCCCTTTCTTGGTGTGCGATCGTCTTATTTAGGTGCGATCACTTCGTACTAGGGCCGTCTTATTTAGCTGCGACCTCGCACTCATCACCCGCTTTTGTACGGGTATCTGTAAGTACGAGTCGTCTTTTGCGACTGCGTACCCATTACTCATTTTTTGCTGCGGGAATCAGAGTACAAACTTGTTCGTCAGGTGAACATAGACTTGGGCCCGTTCGTCTTTGTTTGGGCCGTCCGGCTTAGGTGCGACCTCAAATGGGCTTGAACTAGAAAATCTTAGCGAACAAAAGTACATATATCTTTCTTTTTCTTTTTGCAACACTTTGTATTCTATTACATCCTTCATATCTGAAGAAGACTATCTATTACACAACTATTGTTATCATACTAGGGTTTTGAATTTAAACCTTGTCTTGAGTAGACACGAACTGGCCTCACCTTGTCCGTAGAATTGATGTTGACAAGGATGTGGCACATCATCCTCGTCTACCCTTCTTTCTTTTTCGTAACATGCTCAGCGGAAGAAGATAAACTTTTGTCCCTCCCTGGACAAATTTGTGATTATCTTGGGAGGCTGCGGGCACGGAAGCATGTGGCAGCGATTCCGCTTTCGCCTAAAGTAGGTGCGAACAAAAATTTTATTTCGCACCATTCATCCCCTTAGATGCTTAAGCATCGGCGTTCGATCTTGGTTTGAGTGACACTATGACATCCCTCCACGCCGGAGGAGATTTTGGGGATGCATGGGGACTAATGACTTACTACTTGCTAAGCGGTGAGTAACGTCGATTGGCAACCATGACTCTGCCGAGCATCTTGAGTCCGCGAACGAGCTTCAACGTGGTTTCGCCAAAGTCATCTGAGGGTAAAAGACTAAAGATCGGAAGCGGATCTTTCGATTCAATTTGAATGATTCTTTGAATCGGTGAATTCTTCTACGTCTGGGGGCATACTAAACCGACTTCCTTACGAGAATCGTAATATTTTTCCTTTTTTCTTCTTCGTATGTTTCTTTTTTCTCTTTTTTTTCGACTATCGGTATGCCCTATTTATAGAACTATCCCAAGTGGTCTTTGGCATAGCTAGCTAGTGCTAGCTCTCTTACTTTTGCTCCCCCTTTTTTGACATCTGTTCAGCTTTTTGATGACTCTTTGCCGAAGATTGACTCATCCTTGATTGCCACCACTTATCAACTCGTCGTCGTATCTTACATTGACAACTCGTTCGACGCGTATCTTACATCTCATCGATAGTCTTTGGCCAGCATTTCTTTCACGAAGATATGTGTCGAACATAATGTACTCTTCTTTCAGAATCGTCCTACTCGTTTGAACTGAATGACTACCTCGGCCATTATGTTCGACCAACACTATGCTCGCTAAAGCTGTGTGGGCGATTTTGTTCGGCCAACACTATGCTCACTAAAGCTGTGTGGGCAATTTTGTTCGGCCGACACTATGCTCGCTTCAGCGGTGTGGATGACTTTTGTTCGGCCGGCTCTACGCTCGCTATTATTGATAGTATTTTTTCAAATTTGACGCATTCCACGAGTAGGACAATGGGATTCCATTTGGTCTTCCAAAGCATAGGCCCCGTTTAGCAAACGTTCAAACTTCGAGCGGACCTTCCCATCTTTCGGCGAACACAAAGACTTGATACCCCGTTGCTTTCGCCTTTAAAACCGGCTTCGCCCACATTGAACCGCGTGTTCGGACTTTGGAGTTGTAAAACTTCTCTGATCTCTTTTTGTAAATGACATTCTTGAAATCAGCCTCCGTCCTTCTTTCTTCCAATAGGTCTGTACTCAGGGCGAGCGCCTGGTCATTAATGTGCTCTCTGAAAGTCATTGTTCGATGACTTGGAATCTTGATTCTGCTGGGTATAATGAACTTCCGCACCAAATGCCGAGCAAATGGGGTTTCCGCAGTTGATGTTCTGAAAGTTGTTCGATAAGCCCATAATATTTCAGGCAACTCTTCAGCCCATCCACCCCCCTTGAAATTATCAAGTCTGGCCTTGAGGGTATGCTTGATGATTTTATTAACGGCCTCTACTTGTCCGTTTGACTGGGGATAGTACGGAGTTGAGTAGTGCTTTTTTATCCCCCAGCGAGCACAATTTTGTCTGAATTCACTTCAATCGAATTGTTTGCCGTTATCAGTTACTAATGATTGGGGAAGCCCAAATCGACAAATGATATTCTTCCAAACAAAGTTCCACATTCTTTGTTCGGTAATCTTGACAATGGCCTTAAAACACGCCCATTTAGTATAGTAATCCACGGCAAACCACAAGATATCTTACTCCCCGACGTGCCAAGAGGAAATGGGCGATCAAATCGATCCCCATTTAGAAAATGGCCACGGGCTATAAACCGACACTAATTCTTGGTGGGCTATGAATAAGTGGAGCATGTACACGGCATCGTGGCACGCGCGAAAGCATCTGAAGCGAATCCTTTTTTTGAGGGTTGGCAAATTATAACCTTATCGATTATTTTTGTGTGCCAAAAACGAGCCAACTGTATGATTTCCGTGATACTCCTTCATGGATTTGTTCCAGAAGTACACAACCTTCCGGGGAGTAATATACTTCAAAAGTGGAAGTGAGTAGCTTCTTTTTGTACAAATGCTCGTCTATGATAGTATACCGTGCGGATCATAACTGGTATGTAGTAGCAGGCCCTATTTTAGGGAGAAGTCCCTTTTTGTAGGTAACTTCGAGTTCGAGTCATCCAAGTTTCTTGTTACTTTGTTATTTGGGCGAGCATAACTCGAACCGATGGCGAACAAGTTGTGGCGACCACAATGTCATTTGTGTTGTTCACTCCCTCTTCATTACTAGGCGTGCAAAAAGCATCGTGAACGAATTACCCAATCGTGGTAATTGTTCAATGAAAACTTTTTCAAAATGCTCGAGCAATTCTTTTTGCTATTTGTTGATATTGTGCCATCTGTTAGCCTCGGGCCTCGTACTACTTTGTCCTTGATAAACGATTATCGAGAATCGCTATAGATCATCGACCTCTGGATTCCCATTGTCATTGCCATCCGTAGTCCGTGATCAAAGCTTCATATTCGGGCTTCATTATTTGTACCGGAAATCAAAACGGATGGTCATTGTGAATGTTTGTCCGGTTGAAATTTGATGAGAACTCGCTACCGCTCGACTCTTGAACTTGTTGATGAACCATCAACATACATACGCCACCAGTTGGTTGATAGCTTTTTGAGCATTTGAGGATATGTCAACTTCGACCATGAAATCGGTCATAGCTTGCCCTTCATTCTTTATTCGTGGGGCTTAACGTAATGCGAATTGTCCTAACTCCACCGCCCACTTTAGTGTCGCGGCGATGTCGGGTCGATTGGAGGACTTGCGCAATGGGAAAGTGGTCGATTACCTCAATCGAGTGGTCGAAAAAAAATGGTCGTAATTTTGAACACTTTGATGGCGAGGGCATATGCTAATTTTTCCAATGGAGGGTACCGAACTCGGCTTCTTTAAGCACTTGGCTTACATAGTAAATGGGCAAGTGTATAGTCCTTTCGCTTTCAAATGAAAGTACAACAACGATCTCATGCTCGGATGCGACAAGATCTGAGATAGAGTTGTTACCGAGCGGGCTTAGAGCGATGTCTCGAGTATCTGCAAGGTCTTCGCTTCAATGATTCGAATGCATTTTTGGCAATGCTCGGTCCTTTGGAATTTCCCTTTCTTCAACGTGTCGAAGAAAGGTTTGCATTTGTCTCCGGTTAAGTGATATAAACCGAAACTTACGAAGCTAAGCGTCAGGTTAACTTTTGGACTTCTTTCACATTTACGGGAGCTTGCATATCGAGCATGGCTTGAATCTTTGTTGGGTTAACCCGATCCTCGTTGGTGACCATATGTCCAGGAATTTTCTGAGTGAACCCCAAAGCTACATTTTTTCGGATTTAGCTTCATATTGTACTTCCTGAGTATATCGAACGTTTGTGCGAGGTGGGTGATGTGGTCTTCCTTGTGTTCACTCTTAACCACAACATCATCAATATATACCTCAATTGTTCGACCGATATGTTCGTCGAACATTTTGTTCCAAACGTTGATATGTTGCTCTGGCATTCTTTAATCCGAGCGGCATGCGTTGCCAATAGTACATGTTCTTTTCCTTTGCGAGAATGCCGTATTCTTTTGATCGTCCGGGTGCATAGGTATTTGGTGATAACCCGAAATGCATCCATAAAAGTCATAAGTTCGCCTTTCTTTGTATTATCGACCAAATAATCGATATGCGGCATCGGAAGTTAACTTTCGGACACGCCTTGTTTAAATCCGTGAAATCAATACATAACCTCCAAGATCCATTAGACTTGCGGACGAGCCACGAGATTATTTAAAGCCATCTTGGGCATTTCACCTCTCGAATCGGTTTGTTGTCGAGCAACTTTTTGATTTCACCATTCATTGCCGCGATATTTTTAGGACTAAACTTTTCTGCGTTTACGGATAACCGGAGTTTGTATTGGATCAAGGTTGAGGAGTGGCATGCATGCTTTGGATCAATGCCAACCATGTCTTCGTGCGACCATGCGAACACATCCAAGTTTGCTTGAAGATAAGCAATAATTTTGTTCGGATTGGTTGGGTAATTCAGAACCAATGAACACTTCTAACTTTCGGTCTATTCGGATTCGATTTTGATGGACTCGGTTGTTCGACGGTGTTGCTCGCTTTCTTTTTGCTTCCACCGAGGATCTTGGATGGACCCCGGTGCTCGTCATCAACCCCCATGGGTTCAAAACCTATGCGAGGCTCTAGGCCCATTTGCTCGTTCGGCTGATCAATATTCATTTGATCTAGGAGATCTGGGGAATTAGTTGTCACCCTAGAGCGCGTGTTACGCGATTTTGTGCTCGTCGAACTTATGTTAAATCGGAAGATCTTTAAGGCGAGGTATTTGCTTTCGGCTTGGCTCACCAATCTCCCATGTTTGCTCCATCATATCGGCGATGCTTTGTTTTTTCCGGTGCACATGATAGCAAACAATCTCGAGCTTTCTTCCGATCTCTTTACGCGCTTCATGTTCCCTCTTGTGTTGGAAATTTAACACAATAATGTCGTAGAAACGAGGCGCTTTAAATTCTGAATAAAAGCGGGCGACCTAGGAACCCGTTATAAGTAGGCGGAACATCGGCGATTACAAAATCTAGCATTCTAGTTAAATCGGATGTCCGGATTGAGAGTTGATTCTAACTTCGACTAACCTAATCATGCCAGATTCTGATTCCCCAAAACCCATTATGGTATGATTACATGGTTCAATATAACCGCTCAAGTCTCCAACTTGTTTTTCCATCTGGCGAAGGGTATTGACGAACAAAATGTTCGCATAAGCTCGATGTCAACTAGGAGGCGGTGCACCTTCAACCCGGCGAGGAGACGAGCAGCGATGGTTAGGAGTCATTGTGAGGAGTTATGATTCCGTCGAGATAAATCCTCGAAAATATGATTTGGTGTGAGGGGTGGCGTCTTTAGGTGATGTGCTCGCCACGCGCCTTCACTTGATGGATGTTTTGCATGGCACGCATCTCCATCTTTTTTTTTAAATGCGATTCGAAAATGTTGGTGTCAGTAACATCCACCCACTAAACCATATTCGGGGCGTATCATGTGAATCTCTTTTTGTCTCGACCTCTTCCCGATGGGAGGCCCTCTTTTGGGTATTTCGGTCCTTTTTCGTGATTCTTCGGGATCAACGTCGGAGTTTGAACTTGCCGCTTACCCTTCGATCTTACATTTTTCGGTTAAAGTCTCTACTCACGGCTTTTTTAAGAATTGGGTAAGACGATTATCTTCAGTATAGCTTCCAAAGTTGGCGGAGTAAATCGCGGCATCTCTTGATGTTGTGCCGATGTACTCGTGGTAGTTACAATATTTGAAAGCGTTGAGCGATGTTTATCCATTATAATTCTTCTAGGCCTTTCCAACATGTCCCGATCTCTGATTTGGTTAAAGATTGTCTCCGCTGAAACGCCCAAAAGACTTCGTAGGGCATTTGCTTCTGCTCTTTCTTCGAATGGTTTGAAAGAGCCTGGGGGTTTGTACCCCCCTTCATTCATCACTTTCTTCCCAAAAACTCTTCTAGTGGTTGGTTCCTGACCCAATCGTGATTGGGCGAGCAAATCTTGCATGGTTATAATTTTAGCTGCTCGCTCTCGGAACTCTGAATATGTGTTCGGCCAGTCTTGATGCATGGCCTTCCACATATCAGTATTTAGAGTCAGGCCCCCGACCACCGCAAGGATTTTGGCGTCCTCTTCAACTGGGGCCCCATCATATAGACATTTATCGAATCTTTCTATGTACGCTCGATCAGACTCACCTTTTAATTGGGAAAAATGCGCCAATCTTTGTTTTGGCGCTGGGCGAGCACACATGGACGAAAAGTGGGATAGAAATTGTTGTCCCAATTGAGCGAAAAGATGATCGCCTGGTGGGCAAAGTAGAAAACCATCGATGTGCTGATCACCCAAAGTCATGGGGAATGATCACCCTTCTGCGTCGGCGTCTGGGCCCCCATCGCGATCATAAAGTCTGAATACTTGTTGAGATGGACATGAGGGTCAGACCCAAGATCAAATATGGGAATTGGCGGTCGGGACTTCGCCACTTTCTCCTGTATTTCAGCCGCCATGATCGCCGGTGACAATGGCGAGCAGGGTATTGTGCTCGCTCGAGGTTGGCCTTTGGTCGCGGCCAGGTTGGCCTGTAAATCCTCGATGGCCTTTTGCATTTCCGCAAATTTTGTGGGATTGACAGACTTAGATTAAATTTGTTTCCCATCATGAGGACCCAGTGGGTCATGCTCGTGATAGGGGCCCCTCCCTCTCCAAATGGGTGACTACCCAATCGATGATGGATAGACAATTTTGTTCCGATTTTTTTTGTTCGGGCATGCGGATGATCATGAAGATCCGAAGGTGCGGGTATTATTGGTTGTTCATTTCTGGATCTTATCGCCTATTATTGCCGATTCTGTCTTTGGCGGAGAGCCTCAAAGCGTCAAACGCCGATGGTCTAGATCCTTGAGGTTGTTTCGTCATCGGCGTGTCATCCGGCTTTTTTTACTTGCCCGGCTTCACAATTTTTCTTTTTTAACTTGCTCACTATCGGTGTACGTGAGCGTCGCTCTTTCACGATCTTGAGTTTCTAATTTGGCCAATTCTTTCTCGGCCCTCTCTTTCTGCGCTTCATGATAAGAAAGTGATAATACGGTTGTGGCCGCCGGATCATTCACAATATCGCCGAGATTGGTAATCTCCTCCACGATCTTTATGAAATTTGGCCGAGCCTCTTTTCCGTCATGTGGTCGGCTTTGTCCGACCTCTCCATTTGTGTATTCTAGATTGAGGCATTTTATTTATTTTTTTTACGCCTCGGCTCTCTAAGGGTTCATTATATGGGTTGGTTTTTGGGTGAAACACCCCTTCTAGCGCCGGGTTATCGCGAAGTCGTTTTATTAGGAGAGTATTATGTGGCTAATTTGATAACAACTTCGCAAAAACAAAACATGCACATGTCACGATAAAGTTTGTAAATAAGATGAATTTGTTGACCCGGTTCGTCGTGAAAACGACTACTACGGGGGCATACCAAGCCGGGATGTGGTATTGCGAGCTTTACACATACAATATTTGATACACCTTATGAAGATGAATCATTCTGAGATGAAGATAATTTGGAGAATTAAGCCTCAAGGTGCTAGGGTTTCTAGTAGGGATAAATGATCACTCGAATTTTTTGTTCCTCACCTCTCAAGCATGGGTATCACTTTTTTTTGGGAGATTTTTCGAATCTTTTTCTTCTTTCTTTTTTCTTTCCTTTTATAGCACTCGGCAAGCATGAAATTTGGGTTGGCAAGCATATTTTGGAGACTTGGGTCATCAAGAACTCATAATCTTCGCCACGTTTTTCAACTTCGTCTTCCTTGTTGATCTTGGAACTTACTTGTTTGTAAAGCACTCTTTTGGTCGTCCAAATTAATCTTTTGCTCGGTTGGATGCTTTGTTCGCTCCATTAACCATGTCAGTTTTATGCTGGAATATTGTCCTCCTCGAGCACACTGAGCCCTCAGGATGTTGGTCTTGGGGATATCGAGTGTCGAACACTCGACCGCCGGGATACGAGGTCTGCGGACATACTGACCCTCAGGATATCTGAGGTCTTCGGACAGACTGACCCTCAGGATATCTGAGGTCTTCGGACATACTGACCCTCAGGATATCTGAGGTGCGAACATACTGACCCTCAGGATATCTGAGGTGCGATCATACTGACCCTCGGGATATCGAGGTCTTTGGACATACTGACCCTCAGGATATCCGAGGGTGCGAACATCTTGACCCTCGGATATCTGAGGTCTTCGGAGATTCGACAGTATTTTGGCCGTCTGAGTCCTCAGATTTGCTCATGGCCTTCTTGACTTAGCTCATCTAATTCCTTTTTTCCTGACCTGAGTGGCGAATACTTGTCCATTGGGAATGTAATATTTAAATAATACACGTGTCGCTCTTACGTGTTCGATTAAGCCTGAGTTACTATATCGAACACAACAATAATGCAATAGTGATTGACCTTAATGTTTATTTATCGTTATTGCAAAGCAGGAAATGATTGAAAATTTTCTCATTTGAAACTTAATCGATGATGTTTGATTTGAAGTGGTCAAAGTCAATCATGAGATCCTTCCAAAAATAATTTTTGCCTTAACAACATGATTTTCAACTTAGCAATAATCAGTCTCGTTGCACATCCCTGTATGTTGATTAATATTTGTTAAAATATTATCAACACACATAATTTCAATACCAAACAATGATTAGATGGTCATATAATATTATCAACACACATAGCTTCATACTGAGTATTTAAAATTTCTATAAATTTTAATTTCATATTTATTATTATTATTTCATTGACTTTTTTTTCTACTTATTATTTTACAATAGATATGTTAATAATTACACAAATTTTTCTTTATAATATTAGGTTTACATAAAATTAGTACCACCCACATATATTTTTAATACGATCATACACTTTTTAAAATTGTGATATCACACGATTTTTAATACGATCATACACTTTTTAAAATTGTGATATCACACGATTTATAAATATCGAATCGTAAAACTTCCATATTGCATTTATAAATATTAAAAATTTATAAAACATGATTAAAGTTGGATTAAATTAATAAAGCTCATATTGTTTTTTACTGTGTAATTTATTTATTTTTCTTAATTTAATACAGTGTGATACGTGGGGCTACATTCTAGTATAAATTATATAGATTGATTGAATTTTTTTTATCAAATTAATTCATTATAAACTTCATAGAAATAGAAAATGTGGAATATTTTAAAATTTAGAAGAATTAATTCATTATAAACTTCATAGAAACAGAAAATGTGAAATATATAGAGTATGATTATTCGTGATTGTCATATTAATTAGTTAATAGATTATTCAATCTCATTAATTTGATTGTCCAAGATAAAAATTACACGATTATTTCATATAATATTAGTATTTGCTATGCAAAATTATTAGACACTGAAATAATCTAAACGGAGTTATTTCATTTAAAAAATATTGCACCAAAAAAAAATTAAATCTAACTTGAAATGTTTTATCAAATTAATACTAAAATATAGTGGTTGAAGGATCATCATCACTTACATAAAAAAAAATACATTAATCTAAATTTTAAACGAAAATTTATTAACTTTTTATAATAATCTTGTATTAGATCGATATACGTATATTCTTGTTCTCATCTTCATAGTAGAAAACACACAACCTTCATGCATTCATTTTCACATAATCTTCTTCTGATATCTCATAATCTTTTCCACATGTAGAATAATTTAGATCACCTAAAAATTAAAATATTAGATTGAAATAAAATAATAATGAATCCAAATAAAAATCAAGAAATATTGGAAGATTAACTTTAAACTACATAATGAATCAAAACAATTACTTGAAAAAAAAAAAGGAGATAAGAATGATAATCTCTGTGTACCGTGGATGAATTGATTTTCGAGAATGAATGAAAAATTGAATAAGAGATGTGACAATTTATAGAAAAAATAGTTTAAAAAATCAACGGCTGAGATTAAAACAACACTCAAAATGAATGGAGATTAGAGGGATTTGAAATAGAGAAATGTGGATTTGCCACATCATTGACACATCATTTTATTAATTGACATATTATCTTATAGAGGTTTTGTATTATAAAAATTATTATAGAATAGATAGATTTCACTAATTTTAAACATATTTTTTTAAATCACTAAAGTTGACCGGTATTATACTCTGAATAGAGTCAAATGTCATGAATTAAAAAAAATAAAATTGTCGTAAAATAATGGTAATACCGCGAATGAATTTATTTTCTGTATTCTCATCACAGAGATATATACAATGTGTGTATGCTAGGAAATAAAAGAATGTGATATGGAATGTGCAAGAAATTAATTAAATATCTTCATAAGAATCCTTGATGAGAATAAATAATCTCGGTGATCTACCTAAGAATCCGAAACCTTACAATACGTAATACGAGTTGGAAGAAACTAAGAGTGAGTTTGATGAAAGAAATGGGCTTGGGACAGTTTCTCTCTATTTTGCTCACTTCCACACGATTCACATATTCTCAAGTCTCAACTCCAAAACAAAGGTTAAGTTTTTTTTTTCTTTTTTTGACGGAGATTTGAATCAATTTTGTGCCTTCGTTTTCAATTCTGATTTAGTCTCTTAAATATTGTAGGAATTCATGCACCATATACACTGTCTTTCTTGAATTATCTACTCTTGGCATTGGTCTATGGAGGCATTATGATTTACAGGAGACAAAGTCGCAAGGTCACCCTATTAAGCCCCTCCCTCCCATTAACCTCCATTATTCAAGTTTGGTGATAATTTCAATCTTTTTTTTCTTTCTAAAGAGAGTTTTTAATAGTACATATTATAATTCTTAGAGGTTATATAGTGTCAATTCTCTTGAATTTCTTGATTTAATTTTTTTAACTAAACAAGATTTAATTTTTCAATTTTTTTTTAATTAAACTGGCTATGAGTTCAATTTTTTAATTTTTTATTTTAAAAGGAGCTTTTAATAGTACATGTTATAATTTTTAGAGGTTATATAGTGTCAATTCTCTTGAATTTCTTGGTTTAATTTTTTTTAACTAAACTGGCTATGAGTTCGATTGAATTCAAATTACATCCTCCTTTCAATTGATCTTAACTGGGCTATGAGACATTCAATTGAAACGAACCATGCATATTGGTTGGGATTTAAATCAAAATGGTTCGTAACTTTGCACCTTTATTGAAAATATCCCGTATATATCACATGTTTCAATTTAGTTTCGTATGTTTCAATTTGTGCCGATTTAGTCCCAAATCGCCGGAGACCGGTCAAACTACCCAAAAATGCCGTCGTTTTTAGGCCATTTCCCGATCGAAATTAGGGGCGCGTGTCTCACACGCCCCAAAAACGACGTCGTTTTGGGGTAATTTGACCGGTCTCCGGCGATTTGGGACTAAATCGACACAAATTAAAAATATACGGGACTTTTTCAATAAAGGTGCAAAGTTACGAGATCATTTTGATTTAAATCCCCATATTGGTTTGTATAGTACCAGTTAAACCAGAATTGTGATTTAGTTCTAAAATTTGAGGAGCATTTAGCAAAGTATTGATTTAGGTTTTTGTATAGACTAAATTTCTCACAATTTTACACATATGTCTATAAATTTCTCTGAGCAGCTTAGTTGGATTTGCTATGAAATGCTGGCATTCGTTGATGTGGTGGAATATAGTTTTGGTAAGTTGCAATTTGTATGATCTTCTGAAGTTATCTTCTTAATTAAATAGAATTAATTATGTAATTGAAAAGTATAATTCGTTTTTGACTTCAGAGTGGTTGCCGCATACAAACACACTTGTCTGACAAGCGATGTGCTTCTGAATTGTTGGACAACACCATGTGTCATGTTACTCACGTGGTTCTTTTTTAAAACAAAATATAGATTTCAAAAGCTGATTGGTGTACTAACTTGTGTTGCTGGTCTTGCAACTTTTGGTTTCATTAAACTACGTTCTGCGTAAGTTTTCTCATTATCGATCGAATCTCTCTCTCAACTTATTAAGGTAATTACTTATTTTGTGATTAATTTATTGTAGGTGGTATCAACCTTAAAATTTTCTTTGGAGCAACATTTTATGGTGTTAGTAATGTCTTGCAGGCAAGTTGTTATGATTCATGATACGATAAAGTTGAAAAACTTGTTTATCCTTCCCTTAATAGTCCTTTTATGCTTAGATTAACCAATGTTGTAGTCCTTTTAGATTAACCAATGTTTGAAAAAATTATGAATGAATGATTTATTCATGCTAATTTAATTATCACTTAAGTATCATGCGCTTGTTTCTAAATGTTCCTTGTTTGATCGAGAGTTGTCTTTGAACGCAAAGAAGTCAAATTCATTTACTACTCAACTCCTCATTAACCACCATCCCCTAATGCTTCAACATAAACGAAATAGGAGGACTTACCTTGATATCCTCCTCATAAAGAACTGAAATACCATCAGAACATAATTAATATGATAATTAAGCATGCATGCTAGCTTCTCATAAAATGTAACTTATAAATAAAGGAATTTTTGATCGATTGACTTAGGAATTCAAATTTGGATTCGGTATGAATAAAAGAACTTTTCAGGTTATACTATTCAAGCCTTGACAACGGGTTGATTTGCTAGATCAGATATTGTTATTCATGATATTGATCCCATTTTGTTCACAATTCATGCTTATATGCACTTGTGTTGCCTCCTTTTGCTAGCATAAGCTGCTACTCTACTCTTTTTCCTTGTCTTCTTACAATTTTTTTCTTGTTCCTAATTGTACATTTTTTTCTCAAGAAATAATGAAAGAAGCGATTCTAAACACTATTACGGAGGGATGTATATTATGTACTTATTAGTAGCATCTCCAACATATGAGCCTAAAATTTGATCAACTAGAAATATAGAAAAATATTTTTACAGTTGGTTATGGAGTATATGTTAATTTCATCAAAGTGTCTAAATTAAGATTTAAATTTAATTGGATCTCAAACTTTTTACAGTACTAATATCTATTATGAGTCTCAACCGGAGTTCCAGTAGTAGGATTAGTGTCGTTGACCCCATATTCTACAACTATATATATTTCATTCTTTACATTAATTGTTGTATATACGTGTGAAACTTGTCATAATCAACTTATTTTATTTCCGAGGTTACTAACAATCGAATTGTAAATTATGACAAGTTGAGCATATTGAAAAAATACGTAAAATAAAATAGTGTTATTGTGAAATATACGATCCGTGCGGGAGCATCGGTTATGTGTTATTATTATATCAACACTAAAAAAAAACACATTAAAATTTTTGGAAGTTCAAGATGTAGAAAAAGGTTTAATTCGAATAAAATTACGATCTTTTTTAAATTGCAATTTAATCTGTTTAAACTTTTCACTTTTGATAAATAAAATCTCATTTTTATAATTTTTTTGCTATCAATTCAAGTTTATATGCAGTATACTTTTGAGTTTTTACCCTGAATATCATGGCTTCTAGTCCAGCCTAAAAGAAATTGTAAAGGTGAGGAGAAAAAAAAAAGATGTACTTTCGTAAACTCTATTATTTCAGATTGATTATCACGTCATTCACAATCGTATGTAAACTTGAATTGCAAAAAATTGTAAATATGTGATTTTATTTATTAAAATTAAATAGGTTGAATTAAATTGCAATTTAAGAAGAAATAGTAATTTTATCCGTAATTTAGCCTATAAAAAAATATGAACAGAACAATTTTAAAACAAGATAGGAAACACAAAGAGTTATTTAAAATTCAATAGAAAACAATGGAAAGGAAACGGAATTAATACTAATAATAAATTAATAACAAAGAAATTTGAGTGGATAACTTTCCACTCCAAAATAGAACACTTAAATACTAATAGGTGCAAGAATCTTTTTTTATTACTATGAAGTCTAAATTTATGTTTAAAAAGACAATAATACCCTTAATTTTCCTCACTCTCCTATTTTTAAATTTAATCTATTTCTTCATATCACATCTCCTATTTTTAATTCTTGTCTTCCCCTTAAGTGAGTAGATAAAAACAAAAAATAGGAGGACATACATATATGCATCTTATTTTATATACAAATTAAAATTTACATATCCAAATTAATAAAAATACAAAATATTTACATTTACATATCTAAAATTCAAAAATATTAACATTCATAAGTCTTTCAAAAAATGCATAAAAATTACATATTTAAATCCAAAAAATTTACATATCATCTTCCAAATTAAAAAATATAGATATATTCAACTTGCACAAATCCACAATTACATTAATATATGCAAAAACGATACATGCATATGTTCATCCATCAATGAACTCGTGCATTTTCAGTTTCATATCCTCCATCTTCAACCCATATACCCAAAAAAATCAGCAACCCATTTCTCCTTCCATCGTTCTTCCTCCATCCATCTTGCAAAAAATACAATCTGACCAGAAAAATAACAGATTAAATTCAAAATCCAAATTAAATATGAGGAAGAAACCCAGCAAAAAAATCCAAAAAATCAAACACAACTAAAAAAACCAAAAAACATTCAACATCAACACAGATATTCACATCACTAAACCCCAACAAAATCAAAAAACGAAAAAAGAAATCAGAATGAACACAGAAATAATTTCTACCCAAAAATCAAAATAAATTCAGAAATTCTTGAATCCAGAAAAAATTTCTACCCAACAATCAAAATAAAATCCAGAAATTCTTGAATCCAATAAACCCTAAGTCATATCCAAAAAAAAATTAAAAGAATCTACAATAAAAATATATCTGTAATTTTTGGGTTCGTCTCCGACGTGCCGCCTTCGGAGGACGACAAACTCTACCGTGCCTCCTTCTTCTCCGTCGCGACGATCCCTTTTCGCCTCGGCCGAAACAGATCTGCAATTTTTGGGTTCGTAAATCTGTTGCAGATCTGTTCACTGACACCCTCCGCCGTCTGTCTGAAGCTGTGGCGGCGCCTCCTCTTGAACGGCGGTGGCTTCAATTTCTGAGAGAGAGAGTGAGAATGAAATAATTTGAGAGAGAGAAAGCGGAGAGAAATGGAAAAGCGGAAATAATTTGAGAGGGAGATAAGGAAATAATCTGAGTGAGGGGTATTTTGGGCTTTTGAGCCCACGCTTTGAACCTTAGAGTATTTAATAAAGCAATTTGTACCTAATAGTATTTAAGTGGTGAAACTTGGACTAGAAAGTCATTATTTCAAGAAATTTCCCTTTAGTAATTCAGAAACGAAAGTAGGGGCTTTTCTGGAAAAGCATAAAACTCAACATTCCCGCCATCGTCTTCACTATAAACAATAAATCGCCATCAATAACAGATTCTCAGTATTACTGAATCACTGGAAAACAGAGCTTCGGTAACCGCCATGGATCTCACGCTTCAGATCCTCCTCCTCCTCTCTCTCCTTCTCCACCGAGGCTCCCTTGCCTCCGCCGTGGCGGATTCGCCGGTGATGCTCCCGTCAGCTGCCTGCTCCGACGAACTGGTCACATTCTCGTCGTGTCTCCCCTTCATCGCCGTCTCCCCCAACAATCTCACCGATTTCCCTCCGCCGCAGTGTTGCGACGACGTCTCCACCGCCTTCGAGAACGGATCCGCCATCTGCCTCTGCTATTTCGTCCTCCAGCCGAAAATTCTCGGATTTCCGCTCAATTCGACGAAGCTCTTGTCACTCACGTCTGTTTGCCCGCTGAAGGATCCGGACGCCAGCGCTAATTCCTCTCTCGAGAAACTCTGTTCAGGTTTGATTTGAATTATTTCTCGGATATTGCGCGCATTCTGTTTTATCGTCTTGAAGGCTTGATTGAGATGATTTTTCTGATTAAATTCGAAAATTTGTGCCTAAATTGGTAATGGTTCGGTTTAAGTATTAATTGAACTGCTGGTAACTTTGATTTAAAATGTTTGTTATGTTAAGCTAGTTTATTCAGAACTTTTTTTTTCTGATTAAATTGGATAGATTGATGCAATCAGTCTTTAAATGTTAATCATACTTTTGTTAAGTTAGAAGATTTAACCGAAAAATTAAAAAAGGAAATCGTCGTGAGACTTTGATTATTTGCTAAGTAGCTTCCTAGAGGAATTCTTTATAGAATTTCTGGAATTGCGTTTTGTTAAGTACTTAAGCAACGTGTAAATATCGTCATGAACAAGTTTAGTGCGTTTAAATATCATCCGTTCATCCTATATCGATCTATGTTATCTTTTAACAATTATTGTCTAATTAAAATCCCTATAGTATAGTTGATTATTGTTCTGGACTCTAACTATTTTACAGTTCTTTTGATATCGATATGAAGATAATGTAAAATTAGACATGCTTATCATAGATTTAAAATTCCATATTTTGGATATTTTGCTCTTCATTTGTCAATGTATACATGATTTCACTGACTTCCGTTATGGTGATGGATTGACCAGAATCAGCTGCGTTGCCCCCTCTTCGAAGCATAACAGGTAACGAAAATCTTCTAACAGTCGTAATTTTTTTCCCCCTCGCTTACGTAAAGCTAATGTTGTGCATAATTTTATTTAACAGGTCCCAGCATCACAATGCCTAGCAACTCAATAAGTATCTAACAAAGAGTTTCTTCATGTCACATTACCCTATTGCTACTATTATGATCATATTCACAAAAACTTACGTAAAACGGTCTCATGGATTTAATCTCGTGAGATGAAGTCCCATGATATTTGTTGTGTCATGTTTATATGGAATTAACCTATGATATGAGTTCATTCACCTTGAAATGGCATATATTAATGTAGTAATAGCAAACTCAATTCCAATTTCATTGTTACTAAACAATGAAACAGTAAACTGAAATTTTGATTTTCTTACTTGGTTCTGGTAGGTGTAGAAAGCCATCCACCCTCTGTAAGTGGCTCAACTGAAGAAAGTTCACCAATGAAAGAACCAACTCATGAATTACCCCCACCTCAACCAACCTTGTCGACCATTACTACAACAATTCCATCTGCAGCAGGGTATGTCTGCTGGACTTTGCTAAGTTTCTATGTTTACATTTCCAGTTCCGTGTAAATCACTAGCTCGAATTTAGCAAATGTTTTGTAAGCCTTGATTCGCGTAGAATAGTCATGTATCACTGATGACTGAGGCTACTAGAAATAAGAGCACTGAAATAGTTCAGTTGGGATATTTTTCTGTTGCATATTAGGAACTGTGAGAATGTGCAAGTTATTCAAATTTGAACACAGTTGACAGCTTCATCATCTTACTAAACTCAATTCATTCAAATTCATTATGTGTGCTACAAAAGTTTTAAGTTGTGTTTAAGCTATAAGGCACACAGTAAGTAAGAAACTAAAAATCATGTCTGCTTCAGACATGTGTGCCAATTCATGGGGCCTAGCTTTCAGTGCACTTTATGCGCCCAGAGTCGTTCGAAAAGAAAAATTAAACAAAACAAGCAAAATATGCCTACTCTAACGAATATGCCTCAACATAGACATTATCTCCAATCATATCTCCTCATCTTCATCGTCGACCTTCCATACGGCATCTGATGGCTGAAAATGGCCATCGTTGTCGTTCTGAGAAACACTAGATGTCTCCTGATTCCTATGTTCCTCAGCCCCACACTGGTCTTCAGAAGGCTGGTATGCTTCTCCTTCCTTATCTCAATTCCCTTCCCACTTATCTCCCCAATTCCCTTCCCACTTATCTTCGGACGGCTTCCATTCGTTTCCTCCCTCCTCCCAATTCCCTCCTCCCGATTGTTCTTCAGAGGCTTTCCATCCGTCTCCTCCCTCCTCCCAATTTCCTCCTCCCCATTGTTCTTCAGAGGGTTTCCATCCACCTCCCTGCTCGTCCCAATTCCCTTCCGCTTGAAAATTATTTTCAGCCTCGTAGTTCAACTCTGGTGCATCCACGTTCTCAGTCTGTGCAGGGAGGAAGCAGCCCTTGTACGACTCATTCTCCACACAATACCACAACAACTCGCTCCAATTCGAGTCCTACCATATTCATACAATTAGGAATATTAGCATATTAAGCAAAATACATTCCACCGTATATTAATCTATGAAATAGAAAACAGATTCTGAATTGGTGGCATCAAAAAAGGTAATAACAGAAGTTTGATATCAACTCAAAAATCGGGATTCTAGTTTACCTTGCAGATAATGTGTGGATTTCCAATAACTATAAGTAAAGATTTGGCTCTGGTAGCAGCAACGTTAAATCTCCTTGGATTGCTCAAGAACCCCAAGTAGTGAGCCTTGTCAAATTCATTATGTTTTACTGTGGAACGGACAGTAGAAATGATAATCACTTCTCTTTCTTGCCCCTGAAACTGCTCAACACTCCCGACTTTTATGTTGGGCCGATCAAGATGTCCAAGAGCATCCTTATTTTATTAACCTGCTGCTTGTATGGTGTTATAACCCCAATATCTTCCTCCTTCAGCCCTTTTTCTTCTATTAGAACTTTAATCATCTCCACTGTCTTGCTAGCCTCAATCCTATTGAACCACGATGGATTGCTTCCTTCTCTTTCATCGCATCCTTGAATCGCTATAAACAGTAATGGGAATTCCTTGTTTGGAATAACATCTTCCCAGTTACTTGAAAACCTCGTACTTTTCTCTTTGCAAGCAATCAATTCCCCTTGGTAAAACAATTCCGAAGGGAGCTGCAAAATCGCCTCATGAGTCCGGTAATTATTAACCAACTTCGTCATGAAATTCTCATTACCATCACAATACAACTCACAGTCAAACAGCCTCTCCAAGAACGATGTTCCCAGCCCGAATCTTTCTGCATCCCTAGAAAATACGACAGGACCCAGCTGCATAGGATCCCCAGCAAGAACAAAGACAGTGTTCCTCCCATAAAGGTGGGATAGTGGGACCATCGTTTCTGGCTCCGAAGCTTGGCCCGCTTCATCTAAGAAAATGTACATGAAATGACCTTTCTTAAGCCCTTCCGAATAGAGACGGGATGCGCTTGAATACGTCGATATAACTACCCGATACCGTGCGAGCTCGCTCGGTGAAGGACAACTGAAAAAATAATCTTCATAACAGCAAAAATCGAGGTGTTTAGGATTAACGTCCTCAAAAGGAGTGTATAAGCATTCAGACGAAATATCTCGCTGCTGTTCATCGGAATTGACTCCTGGCTCAGGAGTCTGTCCAAAATATGGTCAGCTGCACTATTCGAAGGTGCACATATAAGCATGCGCGCGGCTCTTTTTCCACGATATATCTGTAGAATAGCTTCGATGAAAGTCATTGTTTTGCCCGTACCAGAGGGGCCGTGAATTAGGTACGGGGGCCTGCCCGTGCAGGCAAAGATCATCTCTACTGCTGTCTTTTGCTTCTCGTTCAAGTTACAAGATATAGGCACCAGCTTCCTGGGTTGCATTCGTCTAGTTTTGGATGATCCACGGGGAAAAAGGAAATTGATGTCCAGACGTTCAGCAGCTTCAACGGCCTGATACAACCATCGCATGCCAATCCGGCTATAGGTGAACTGTACATTGTAGAGATTGTTGTCTCTGTGTCTATGGTGAAAATCGGGGTTAAACACCAAGTGTATATCTTCAGCCTCTACACGATGAATGTACCCCTGCAATAATAAAGAACCATTTATTCAGCTTCAGAAAGAATATTTCCCTAACTATGACTCTATCAAAATTTATAATTGCAGCCAATGAATGACCTCGGGTTAATTGCAAGAGATGGGAAATCAGATTTTCTTATATAAAAGGCTTTTCAATGTCTTTTCAGAAAAGACAAATTGCGTCCATATTTCTTAAAACCCGGCGTTTGAATTTGTCATTTTTCATAATAGTCAGTTTCCACCCCAACAACCAGCATAAAATCCTGGAGTTATTTCAGAACCGGTTTTCTTTAACGAGCAACTAATTGGACAAAATCTACATTTCCAATCATGATCTAACAAAGATAAGCGGCCTTGGCTGATAAAAGTGATACCAAAGCTAAAGAATAAATTGCAATCAGCTGCCAACAAGTACCCAAACCCTTTTCATTCCTCTTAGTAGAGCAGTGTTATAATTTGCTCTACAAGTACTTTCAGTTATAGCTAATGAAACGCACTCTTTTATCATTTATTATTTCATCATTCATAACGTCAGTCATGAGATACTTCCTATAATGAAACAAACAAGAAGTACAAAGCACAATAATACGTTGGTATCAAAAAGCCAATTAGGAAAGCAACAATAGTCAGGATTCCGGAATTTTGACAACTAAGAGCACATAGAAAACATGCAGCTAAAGTTATATCACTTCTATAAAATGATTGCTAAATGAACAGAAAAGAATTAAACCTAGCCTGCACCATGCTTGGAGAAATATAACAAAGACTAACTAGTAACTACACTTGCATAAATGACATCACGGAATGGAATTCATAATCCATATTATAGGCCTGAGCAGTTTGGGACGAACCTGATGCGGGGAGTTCGAATTTTCATCCTCAGTAGCAAGCTTGACAAATATAGAGTCACCGATAACAAGCGAAGGCCGTTTCTCGGTCAATCCAGGGACCTCAAGAGACAAAAATCGGTTTCCTTTACAACTCTTCATAATATGTCATCTGCTAGCTTCTTTTGTTTTGTTAATTTACCTAATGGCATCACTGTTTATAATAAAATGTGTATAGTTCGTATTGATTGAACAATAAAACTAAGAAATCCACTTAGATTTTGTTTGAATAATAATATATGGGGTGGCATAATATATCTTGACCAGGTCAGTGTAATTGGTGACACAACTGAGCCAATTCAAGAAGTCATTACGTCTGCTATGTCAAAGTAATATCTGCTATGAGTTCTGTTCACTTCATATCAGAGAATAGATTCACTGTCAACAGTAGCTGGTTACTGTAGTTATGGTGATCTTCGTCGATTCTTTCTCCCTCATAGATGCTCTATGTAATTTCTTTTATCTGTCTTTTTCCATACTACATGATTTTGGTCAATGTTGTCATAACCTCACGTAAGGATCAGATTATGCTTGGTACAGCAAAGGCACTTACCTTATTTTTATAATTTTGCAAAACTGAAATTGGGAGCTGGTGTTGCTTCAACCTATTATGCACACCTTGGTATTGAGGAAAATGATATATATGTGTTTGATGGTGAAAAAACTGACATATCGCGCCTCCAGGTTCTCAATTGCTACTGTTAGATTTTTTTTTTATGGTGGGTGCCAGTGCAGTGTGTTACATGTATCTCAAAAATCTCTCTCTGTAAATCCACTGCCCCTCTGATGGTTGTTGTCTACCAATGGCATTACATGCTTAGGGTTGTTTGTTGTTCTTTGGCAGGTTCTTTTTGGATCTAATGTGGCAATGGCTGTTTCCAAGACCCATCCTACCCAATAAACATATTGTGCTTCTTTTTGTAAGTAAGTGTTAATTTTTTGTTACAATTGTATTAATTTTGTTGTATAAGCTTGCCATTAGTAAAATGTCAATCTACAACCATGTGGATTTGCCAACTCGCATACAAAATTATCACAGTAAGCTAGCATTTCAATGTGTCAATATGCTAAAGCACTACTACATTGTTTATATTTTTGCAAGTTCGTCTTTAGATTTTGTTATATCTGAGGCCTAGACTTCTCGATGGCCTTAAATCTTTAGTAAGTGATTTGAGTAACAATTATAATTAATCGTCATATAATGTCTTGAAAGTTCAACAGCTCCAAACTTCCTTATTTTACTTAACTTTATTACTCTTCTGTCTTCGGACTTTTTAGTCTTTTGTTACTGCCGTACTTGCTGAAACACCAACAAAGTGTATAGGAACGATTATAGGTTTGTGAAGAATACAACTGCATCATGTTTCATTATTCGCTTGGATGATTAGAATTCATTGATCATACTGTTTTTATGGAGTATAAATTCGACATATTATGTGTTATTTTCTGTAGATATGGAATCATCCTGGAATTTTGCAACTGAGGAAAGAAAACAAAGATTCTGCTAAACGTGAAGAAGTAGAAAACTGTCTTGCAGATGACAGCTCAAGCGATGAGAACGTTGACTATAATATGCTCCCAGGAGGTAATTTTAGACAATTATTGGCCAGTATTTTAGTGTAACAACTGATTTCATTCAGTGCTAATAATTTACTCAATTGCCCTCTACTGTTGTTGCTTGCAAAGAAAGTAGGTAATCCTCAACGAAAAAATTATACTGCATTTATTCTAGAGGTGTGTAAACTTCTTTCCATATTTCACCTTCCTTGATCATACACTTTTTATTTCAGTCATGTATAATGTCGCGGAATCACCTAATTTATTACTGTTGCTAGATTATATTTTCTAAAACTTTCTTTTGTAGGACTGGTGGAGGGATCTTCTGATGGAAAATAGCTACAAGGAGGTTGATCAAGGTGGCAAGATGGTTTTGCTAATTGATATCCTCACAATGTGCGCAGATATTGGAGATAAGGCCCTTGTATTTAGCCAGAGTATATTAACTTTGGACCTGATCGAATATTATCTTTCAAAATTGCCTCGTCCGGAAAATGTTGGAAAAAAGGGGAAGGATTGGTATAGGTATGTATAGTTTTATGCATTTTGGAAATGACAGAATATACAGATAGTTGTATTTAATTGTCCAACTTACCTAGCAAAAGCATTAGTATAGAACTTGGAGAGAATTGATCATAATAACCTTGTCATTTACTCTAAATCGTAAATTATGAAATTTAGTTTCTATTATATTTCTTAGCAACAAAAGTAGTTTTCTGCGAGAGGAGAGTGCTTCCCATTGCAATAACTGTTGCTTACATCTGGAGGATAGAAGGGGCGGCATTGTATTGTATTATGCTTATACTAACTCCAATGCTTATTCCAATAAGATGCTCTTGGAAGAACTTAATAATCTTAGAGACAACTCAACAAAACCATAAGATGCTCTTGGAAGAACTTAATAATCTTTGCGCCCCTTCTTCTTCTCCTTCGTATCAAATACTGATTGGTAATTGTCATGAAATAAGAGGCTTGGAATGGTGTTATTGAAAAGAGCTTAGTTAGATGTGAACAATATTGTGTTTTCATGGTGATCATTGTTTTATATGATCCCAGGTAATTGCTGCTAATAGACCAACAAACAGTGCCTTGGAAGATTATCTAGATTTTGAGCATAATGTGTGACTTGCTCCAATAATCACAACAAGTCACCGCATCTCTTGAAAATTAATTCGGATATATACACTCGAGGTATATCAATGTGTATATGCTCTGTCTTATTTTTTGTTATTTTTTCATGTATAGGAATCTGTTTTAATTTGATTTGGAATTAGTTTTCTGGAGAACTAAAGAAATGAAATTAACAGTTACTATATTAGTGTTTCTTTTCTGAAATTTGGCCAAATTTAAGATAATCTATTCTTGTGTGTTTGATTTTTCCCTGTTTTTGTTTTCTAATAGGAATTATGATTCTTTTGTAACCATATTCTAAAATTATATGTTCCAATGTTGGAGTGAATTAAGATTACTTTTGTGTAGCATGATGGCAATGTTCAGGGCAGATTTAATGATGTCCAGAAACCATCTACTTTATCAACCAAGGCCCCAAGTGACAAAAAGAGTTCACAAATAAATATTAACCCTGAATCTCTACTCTCTTTTGTCCACTTAAATTTGATCCAAATTAATCAACTGTGAACATTTTCGGGAAGATTCTGAAGAGAGTAAGAGCGAAAAAGGCCTTGCCGAACTTTATGAGATAAGTGTTTCGAGCTGGAATAATCTTCTATTGTAATCTAAAGTATATTGTTGAATAAGGGGCCTTTTTATTAACCCCCCTTCCCCTATTTTGATGGAGTTTTTTAAATTTGTTTTTTTTTTCCTAAAACAAGAATTAGCTTACAACTTTGCTAAAATAGTAAAATGAATGTTTTCATTAGTTTTGTTACATAGTACTCAGGAGTGATTTGGCAGGGAGGATTTCAACAACATCAGAAGTAATAAATTTATTAGATGTTAACAACCATTGCTCTTCTCGGATATTGTTTAACTCATAATTTTGCTATAACTTATGTTGGAATTGGTAAGTTTTTAAATTTCAATATAATTTTTTTCTTTCCAGATTATTCTCTCTAAAAAATATATGCAGTTTCAATCTATAAAGACGCGAGTCGTTCGACATACAGTAAAACCTCTATAAATTAATAGCTTTGGGACCGGTGAATTTTATTAATTTATAGAGATATTATTATATCGATAAATTAATAATTTATTAATTTAAAGAGGTTTTAACGTATATGCACAGTTGACCTTCAAAGTTCCAAATTCTTTGAATAACTTTAAGTATACATGCATAGTTATTGATGAAAATTAAGTTAAAATACAAATGTACTAGTAGAATTCCATGAATACAAACTCACGTGGAAGTTGGAATGACTTGTTTAAATTAATTGGTTTTGGAAAATACAAAAATATGGTTCATTGGACTAACATTTGTGCATTGAATCATGGATAGAAATCAGCACTATATATTTATCCATTGGAATCTTGGTAAATCACACACAAAAATGGCCACTCATCTAAAAGGAATTCAAAAATCAACAATGGCCAACCAACAACGAAAGATGTTATGTGAGTATAAGAGAGATCAACCTGGATGCACTCAGAATGATTTGGTGAAATGGGTTGAAAAATCTTTCAATTTGAAAGTTAGCCAAGCAACAATTTCGAACACTCTTAAGAGATCTGCAGAATTCCTATCATCTGACTTTGAGAAAGGTGGGTCGTCTAAGCGTCAGAAATCAGCCAAGTATCCGGACCTTGAGAAGGTTGTTTATGAGTGGTTTCTCCAACATCAAGAGCGTGTGAATATAACCGGGGAGCTAATCTTAGAGAAGGCGAATGAGGCGCTTAAGCTTTTACATCCAGAGGATCCCGCAGATCATCGTCTTTCACAAGGTTGGCTTGAGAAATTCAAATCAATGGCATGGTATCAAATCATATTGTCGTTTCGGAGAGAGTGGATCAGTCGACATGCATGATATGGAGAATAAATTGGAGTCCATTAGGGAAAAAATTGATCAATTTTCAAGGAAAGATGTTTTTAATATGGATGAAACTGGTTTGTTTTACAGGTTACAGGCTGATCATTCACTTGCAACAAAGCAACTTGAAGGTAGAAAACAAGATAAGGAGAGGTTGACAATTGTTATTTGTTTCAATGAAGATGGCTCTGAAAATATTCCTCTATGGATTATTGGTAAGTATGCAAAGCCCCGTTGTTTTAAGAATGTCAATATGAACAGCTTGAACTGTCAATACCGTGCCAACAAGAGAGCTTGGATGACTGGAGTGCTTTTCGAAGAATATGTTCGTTGGCTGGATGAACAAATGCATGGAAGAAAAATTCTTTTGGTAGTCGATAACTGTCCAGCTCATTCAAACAATATTCAAGGTTTACGAAACATCGAGTTATTTTTCCTACCCCCAAACATGACCTCAAAAATTCAACCATGTGATGCCGGCATAATAAGAGCCTTCAAAATGTATTACCGCAAAAGATTTTACCGTAAGATTTTGGAAGGCTTTGAGTTAGACATATCATCTCCAGAAAAGATCAATGTTTTAGATGCTATCAATATGGCAGTGTCAGCTTGGACCGAAAATGTTCATCAAGAAGCAATAGCAAATTGCTTTCGACACTGCAAAATTCGCTCGGAAAATCAAAGCGACTCAAGTGCAAATGATGCAACTCCTGGAGAAAACATTTGTGAGCTTGAGAATTTGATCATCGGTATGCAATATCACCACAAAATGGATGTGAATCAATTGCTCGACTTTCCGGGTGAAAATAATCAATGTCACGAAGTTCAGAGTCTAGAAGAGATAGTGGCTGATGTCATACATAATCCGAAAGATGATGAAGCAGAGGATGATTCAATAGCTTTGGAACCGGTCACTCTAAAAGAAGCATTGCAAGCATCAACAACTCTTCATAACTTTTTGTTGCAGTACGAGAAGACAACGCCACAACTATTGGGTGCAGTAAGGAGATTTAAAGATGAGATCATCATAGATTTGAAGTTCAAGAAAAACAAGTCTGATGAGATTCTTATTTTACTAAGTTGTCTTAAGAATATTCAAGTGCATCATATATATGTATATGAATTATTTTTAATAATTATTAATTTATAGTTTAAATGGGACCAATATATATATCTTTGGGATCTCAAAAAAATTATTATCTTATAATTTTATTGATTGGGTCCCAAATTTGTACTGGTCCCAACTTGGGACCGGACAAATTATTAGTTTTAGTGGGGTTATTAATTTATCGAGTATTAATTTAATGAGGTTTTACTGTAGGTACGTATTTTCTTTATTTACAGCACACTAAGTTTTACATGTTGCAGAACACAATTCAACTTCGACAGTAGGATGATCCAATTGTCAAGAAGTACCATCACAATTTGATATCGTTTTAATGTTTAGATATGCATGTAGCACTGCAGAATAAACATGTAACTCCAAACATGAAAAAACGTAACACTATTGCACAGGCAGAACACCTAATTTGTATAAATAAGACCATTTTTTATAACTAGGCCATTTATGAAAATACCCCGTACGTTTACATATATTTCTATCATAGATAATGTGTGCATCATCTATATGACTAAAGTTAAGCGACGGTTGTACTTAAAACAGTACCCGTATTAAAGTTGAAATTAAGTTTTCGTATCTCAACACTAAATTATTTGCTAATCTAGATTATTAAACACTTATTATTTAATTAAATCCGTTAAAAAATATAAAAGCATCTTCCAAGTATGTATTCAAAATAAAATAAAATTTTGGATGTGAATAGCCGCATCCGAAATTAATTATAGAACTTGAAAATGTAAGTCGATAATTTTATTAATTAAAATCTCATTTGAATTCATTCTAGATTAAAGTTAAATTTTATTGATTTGCTTTTAACGTAATAGCATATTAATTCAGGAAAAAAAAAAGAACTCAGAATTCCACAGTTTCATTTACTCTTATTTATTAATTGAGATAGACTCAAATTTCTAGATTTTCAAATTATTTATTGGGCAAATAACATGTGCTAAGGTTATTGAGTGTAATTGATTCTATATTTACAAACATGACTTAATATGTATGATAAGTCAAGTTTTTTAATTATTACTATTAATATCTCTATTGTAATATAAGTCATTCCCTTTAATATTATGAGTAATACTCTTTATATAATAAAAAAAAATCTTTCAATTATTACGATTAATACTCTTTAATAATATAAGTCATACTTATCAATCAATTTTTCAAATTTTTGTGTGAACTTTTTCACCCTATACTTTATCAAGGGTAATTAGTTCGGAAATGAGCTACAATTCAAGATAATATTATTCTTATTACCATAACACTAAATTACCAATATATATTAACTAGTGTTAGCCCCGCGAACTTCGCGGACTGAAAGAATTTTTTTATATAAAATAATAAAAAATATTTTAATATTCTTTTGTTATTTAATTTTTTTATGGTTAAATAATTTGTAATTCAAAGAGTATTAAAAATGAAAATAATTTAAATATGGAATTGTGGTTTTATATGTTATTATACTTGACGACTCTATAAAATACAAATGATTCCAAAAATTTAGATTTCAAACATATATACATACACACACACTATATTACAAATTTGGGAAAAAGATATTTGTAAACAACATTTTTTATATACTTGCAAGGTTTTCCATCCGAACTAGGACACACAATTTTCATATTTCTTTTGTTTTTAGCTCTGAGACTGTAACATATAATTGTATGTGTGTGAAAATCGACTTGAGAAGATACAAATCTACAGTTAAAAGAAATTGACACAAACTTTTATTTATCGTCATCGCAAAACATAATAGGATTGAAAATTGCTTCCTCTTATACTTTACAGGCATTGTGTGGTCTGAATTAATTAATATAATTTTTGGGATGAACATCTTATTCCTATTATTCTTTCCTAAAATTATTTGTGCTTTTAAAATTATGTTTTCCAGCTTTGTGACAATCACCCTCGTGCGCACAAACATGACTTTAGGTCAATATTCCTGAGAAGCATTACACACACTCTTTCCTTCAAAATGAAACGGTGATTTAATAGTCCTGATCACTTAGTAGAGAAAATCAATTGAAAACAACTCTCCATTAACTCCAGACTGAAACTTCACTTTGCAAACATTATTAAAATTTGATCAAATACTTTAAATTCTTATTTAGCTTAAATTAATTTTATTCTATAATAGTAACATTTTAATATTTCATATATATAAAATACAAAATATATATTAATTTACTATGTGAATTATATTTAAAAGAAAAAAAACATGCAATTATTTGACCCCGAATAAAAAAAATATTAATACAATATATAATTTTGCTAGATTTTTTATCATAATCGCAACAATGTTTTTAATTTTTTTTTCTCTTCATTCTTGAAACAATATTATGTAGTTGAACGGGGAAAAATATTTTTTTATGTTTATAACTATGTGGATGACAATTTAAGGACAAACATTTCAGTTTGGGAAAAAGTTACGTAGTTTCAGTTTGGCAAAAGTATTCTCATAAGTTTTGAGTTTGTGCAAGTTTAGGTCCATAAATTTTGAGTTTCCGTAAAGTATGACCGTAAATTTTAAGTTTTTTGAAAATTTAGGCGCGGGTACTAACACCCACAAAAATACTAAGTACACCCACCTCTAATTTAATTTATCATATATTTTAATTATTTTTTAATATTTTTTAGTACAACCAATCAATTTTACAATTATAATATTAATACAATATTTGGACCTACTCTACCACATGAACATACCCACCAAATTAATTTTCAATTTAACGATATTGCCGAATTGAGATGTGAAGGGGTTGTCAATATTTGTGTTTTATTTTTTAATCCTAAATTGAAAATTAATTTGATGGGTGTGTTTATGTATTAGAGTATTAAGGTTATAATTATAAAATTTAGGGATTGTACTAAAAAAAGTAAAAAGAGAACTAAAATATATAATGGGATAAATTAAAGGTGGGTGTTCCGATCAAAAAAAAAATTAAAGGTGAGTGTACTTAGTAATTTTGTGGGTGTAAGTAGCTATGCCCAATCCTTTTTTATCAAATTTAAATACTAAATATTTATTAAATTAATTAATAATATATTTATAAATAACAAATAATTGATCATTCATGATTTGTTGAAAAATTAGATTATTTCCTACACATTTGTTAATAGATCAAATATTCAATGGTCTTAGTACCAAATTTAAATTACTACGAAAAATAAAATATGCAGTGATTAGTACAAAAAATAAAATATGCCACAACAAAATATGCCTAAGTAATGCAGTTAGGAAAAAAAAAGTGCATAAGTAATTATCAAATATCAACAATTATGATTTATCTTTTCCCAATTTAAAGATACGTGTATGCGTATATATATATATATGATAACTCTAATCAAATTGATTGATTTCATAAAGATATCTCATAGCAAATTAATTTATATTAATTATTATCAAAATTGATTCTTAAATTAAAGAATTTTAATTTACACGTATATGATAATCATAACTTTATTGAAATTAATTTCACAAGAATATTAATTTATATTATCATTAAAAAAAAGTTTGACAGGAATCTTAAATCTAAATATTGATTTACATGTATTTGGTGATTATAATCAATGCTATACTATAATCAATATAAATATCGAATGACATAAATTTAGTATAGTTTGTCTTAGTAAAAGAAATTGCTTACTGCATACATTGATATAATTTGACTTAAAATTTCGGTGATTGATATACTAAAATCTGCTTATTAAGTTGGTACTCTTTAACTTTTAATGAAATTTGATAGTATAACCATTATGGATTGATTTTTGTAAACATAATGATAGTTTCCATATTTAATTAATATAATCTCTAAAATTACGTCAATACAATTATGTAAACGTAATAATCAGAAATATTACATTGATACTATTGATTTAATCACATAATTGAACTAAAATATTTTGGTAAAATGTTTATATAATATTATTGAACACCATTATCATATTATAATTAATTGAGCATAATATTTTTAAAAATTTATAACAATTAATTCAGTGTAAATTAACTTCACAAAAATAGGAAATGTGGAATATTTAGAGTATGATTATTTGTAATTTTCATATTAATTAGCTAATTGATTATTCAATCAAATTAATTAGATTGTTCAAAATTGTCACGTTGACTACTTGGTAAATTGGTCGAAAAAAAAAACTACTTACTTGGTAGATTAACTCAATCCCATTAATTTAGGGTCAATTTGACATTTTTAATAAACATGGTATATAAATATGTGTCATTAATTACACATTATATTTAATTAATTAAAGAATATTGACATAGAAATAGAATTACAAATACTTTATTAAATTACATAAAAAAAAATACAATGATTGAAGGATCACTATCATTTTTACAATAGAGTAATGTACAATCTAAACATTAGACGAAAATTTATGATCCCTTTACAATGATCTTCGCATTTGATCAACACACATATAATCTTGTCCTCGTCTTCATAATAGAAAACATATAATCTTCGTGCAATCACTTTCACGTAAAATTCTGCTTATCCAAATGCAATCTTCTCCACAATAATCTCTAAATCTGTAAATAAAAAATGATAGATCAAGAAATCTATAAATAAAAAAATACGAACAATAATCAAATTTAAATAAAAAATCAACAAATAGCAAAGATCTAAAACAAAATGACATTATCACAATATCGAATTAACACTGGACATTTGAATAAGAAATCGACAAATAAAGATGATCTCAGAAGAAGTATGTAAATGAAAAAAAAAAGAAAAAAAAAGAAATAAGAATAACGATAATCGCTAGGTTACCGACGATGAACAGGACTCTGTGAAGAACGGTGATCTCTTAAAAAATTATGAGAAATTGAGAAATAGAATGGAAGAGAATGAATGAGAGATGTGCTAATTTATAGAAAATGGTAAAAAAAAATCAACGGCTGGGATCAAAACAACACTCAAAATGAATGAGATTAGATGGATTTAAAATAGAAAAATGTGGTTTTGCCACATCAACTGCCACATCATTTTATCATTTGACACATCATCTTTTACAGATTTTGCATTATAGAGATTATAGATTATAGATAGGATTTTTACCATGTTTGATGTTGTGATTAATCTAAAGCTTGCGTGGTTCGTGGCATTTGAGGGTGGGTAATACGGTGATGAGAATAAATAAAGAGTAATGATGAGTCATTCTTATTACTATTGCCTGATATTTTTATAATCAAATAGTAAAAGACAAAGTCTAGTATGAAAATTTTCATATATGAAATTTTTTTATTTTATAACCAAATTTTGTAATGGGTGAAAATAAGACAAAATTGAGTGGTTCATGGTTCACTCGGCCCAAGTGGTTCATGGTTCTCCCGACCCGAATAGATCATAATTTAGGGTTCATTATTTAGTAGTTTATGGTGTAGATGGTTGATTTAGGGTAATTTTATAGATTTTCATACTTGAAAATGTTCACACTAGACCTACTCATAATAAAAATATAATCACTAGTCTCATTCTTACTCCTACTTTTCTTTCCTACGATAATTCTCTCTTAATTTTCTTCTACTTACTAATTATCTCTCTCAATTTTCTTACACTTCATCAACTAAAAATAATAAAATAATACAACATGACTTTTAATTTGACATAAAACTTCATCTACATCTACATTTCTATCCTTAACCAAACACAAATTACTATCCACTGAATTATCCTCTTCCACCTTTTTTCATTTACATCCCCATCTCATCTACCACATCCCTAATCAAGCAAGCTCTAGTGAATAAATGTGTTTAAAGTGAATAATAAGAAGTCTAAACAATTAAAAAGTGAGCAAATTATAAGAAAAACCATAATAACTATATCCTAAACAGTATTAGTAAAACAATAAAATGAATTTGAAAGATTCCACAATCTACTGAATGTGGTTTTTTAAAATAACTGAACAAAATACTTTTATAAAAACATTACATAGGGGTGAGAAATGGTATGTGTATAAAAATAGAAAACCGGTGTGAATTCATATTTAAAAATCAAAATCATAGTATTGTAATTCCAAACACACCATCTAATCCTACTAGTCCTTCATTCCATCTGCCATAAAGTTATGCTAAAATATAACACTACATTAATATCAAACGACTATAAGCAATGAAGTTAACAAGCACAAAGCTGATAAGAAAGCATAACCCATCCATGTCCTCAATAACAGCGTAAGATCACAGCAAAAACCAACCAAAGTTCATAAAAACAAGCACATGAATTTTCTCAATTTCTGTCACATTACAGATAATTAAAAAAAACGAGTTAAATTCCAATGTCTGGAGATCCATCAGGCCGTAGGAGCTTCCTTGATAGACTCACGCCACGCGTATTCCCTTGCCCCATCCTTGTCGACAATTTTGATCACGAAATTAGGAGGGGCTATAACGAGCCTACTCCTAATTTCCATTATGACCTTATCAACCAGCTCGATGGCCTCTTCAACTGTCATGTCCCTACGGTAGTGTCTGTCCATCATGGAGAGGGCAAAGTAGGACCCGTAGCCAAACGCTGCTGTATTCACCTTGTGAAGGGAGGCGATGTAATCGATGAAGTAGAGAGACGGGCCAGTTTCCTTGTCGTATCCAGCCAGGATGATGTTCACCTGGTATGGATTCTGCAATTACCAAGTAGGGAGTTATATGTCGAATAAGATGTTATCAGAAGGCAAGTTTGTATTTTCATTAGGAAAGCAGGACGACAACACTCTAATCAAAGACATTATGTGAGAAAAAAGGTAAACTAGTGGAGAAAAATATGTTTAGAACAGCGTTAATTGCAGATAAAAAATCACAACATTCTAACATTTTTTCAAAACAAAACAAAATATGGAAAGCATGAATAAAAATATTGGTCTCGTTTACCATAGAATAAATAACACATAATTCAACTATAAATCCACGAAGCAAGAAAAGTAGATGGGGAGGTAAACACAAGGCTTCCATGATCAACCAAATCCAAGCCACGCTGAAACTGCCCTCTCCTTTCTTCTGTAACTACAGTTTGACTTAGGCTTAGGCATCCTAAAATTGCTAACATCGTGAAGCACTAGCCTGTGCCCTACCCATCAACTATATGCCCATGCTTTAATACAGATGGTGAATGAAATAAGGTTTAACGTTCTTGTCCAATATTATAAAACATATGTCCAACTGTTCAAAATGACTATTTCCTAAATATAAAGAGAGAGAAAATGAAACTGTGACGAGAAGAAAAGAGTGGCCACATGAAAATACAAATTTTTTATAACCTGGTAGACAAATTAGACACACAACTTATATTGCAATGAATCAACTAGAAACCTGTATAACAGTATTACCTGTTCTTTTTACCTAGAGGCATTTGGATAATATGCCAAATCCATGGGCAGATTAAAATATCACTACATAGGAATATTATAAAACTTCATAGTAATACCACTTGAATGTATTCAATAAATTCATATCAATCAACACGAGGAAAAACTTATAACAAGTCTTGTAAACTTGGTCCGTATATCATAAATATAAGCAATACCGACTACACTGGAAATACATATGAAAAATGGAACCTAACTAATTAATTTCAATTGTCAGAATATTAAATGATGCATCATCATCCATATTAATCAAAAAGACTAATACCCATTACACAAGAAACTCGGTATCACGCTCTTAATCCCTTGTTCTAGAATTTCATGTTTCAATTCTTCCAGTTCTCTCTGTGTTCCACCATCAAACTCCTTCCTACTCTTTCTCTCTCACAAGTGTATCTATCATTCTGTCTAATATATAGTATAAAAATACAACTAGTCAATCACCTTCACTTCTCCTACAATATTAACAGTATTACAATCACATCCAATTTTTCTACTATAATTATAGTACAATGGTACAACCTTACCAACTTTCAGGACATGATACAGTGAAGTTCAACTTCCTCTAATTTTCAACTCCTCAGGACTTATTTAGCAATTAACCCTTATCAGAATAATGTGGATACTTTATGGTGTTCATAGCTTCAAAAGATAAGCAAGAAACACCAACATGAGAAGAACACAATTCTAAAAAAAGAGGCAATAAATTTTCCCAAACATCACAGGTATGCTTTGCAGAATATTATCCAGACAAGCTCAAGCATGCCCTATTGTTGTTGAAACACAGGAAACTAAGAAAAGTCATCATCACAAATTATTGAATTAAAAACGAATTCTCTAGTCCAAAGCATTTAGAAAGGCCACTCTGCATTAGTTTTATACAAAGATCTAATATTTCATGTTCTGCGAATCATAGAAAATGATCATCACAATAATTAACAAGTAGAGGAACTGAAAAGGTCGTTAAAATCAACTCAACTTAAACCAAACCGTCTCTCATGAGGTCCTGAAAACCTTATTACCTTACGCAAAGCTGTGGCTAGCTCGCCTCTGGTGAAGTTTGCAGCAGCGGCAGTCGTCAAAGGAATGCCATTACGGAATTGATACAGAGCTACATTTTTCTGTACGTATTCTGTAAACTGAGCCCTGATACATCATGCACAAAAAGTTAATCACTGTCACTTTTAAAGTTCAACCTTGACATAAGAGGTGTAACTTTATCTAATAGAAAGAGTGGGTAAAATCCATATTCATCAGAATTAAATCATCAAAAACTCAAGATTCTCATTATCTTTTTGATATCTTAAAAATTAATCTACCTGTAGCACAACTTTCAGGTAAATGTATCAATTTCCACTCTCTAATACTAATACATAAAAGAGAAATATTGACCCCATTTTATTGATTCTCTTTCTTCCAATTTTTATTCAACAACATGAAAAACCAAAGACAGCAACACAGTCTAAAACCTCAATTCAATCATTTGATACAATAAAGACTATAAAAATTTAAATATTATAAAAATAAGACATGCCGAACCCCCAAAAAAAAGGGAAAACAAGTTCGTTAAATTCATTTCTGCAACGAATTCAAGAAAAAAAGCTTAAAGCCATATTCAGACATCACAACAGCAGGTTCACCTTTTCCAGTAGCAACAATGTACCCAAAAAAAAGACCTGAATTCACGTTAATAGTGAGCACTAGTATGTCTGCAACAGATAACCATGAGATAAGAAAGGCGGTAAATTCATTCAAAAGAGGCAAGAATAAACTGAAAACCATTTATTGAAGTACGAATAATGTCTCAGCAACTTAACCCTAACATCAAGAAGAAACGCAAATAATCCCTAAAATAGTTTAATCGGAAAAATTCTCAGACCAATAACTCTAAATTACAGATGCATTCCGTTTGCTCCAACAAAACACAATAAAATACAGAAACAAACACATTCATGAGCGATTCGAGAAAAGAAATTTTACCGGTCGCCAGTTTCGCCGGAGGCACCCATGAGTTTATGAGAATCCAGGACCATGATTTTATCTTCGTTCGTCTTATGAACGAGAATGCTGTGAACCGCCGAAGTGTCTGCAACCACTATCGCGAAATCCTTTCCGACCAGTCCGAAAACCGACTCCATTTCTGTTCTTCAATCTACTGTTTATGCAACTGCGATCGATTCGATTCTGATTTTCTTTGCTCTGATTTATATTTGCTTCGTAGATTGAAATTTTTCTGAGTTTAGGGGTTTTGTGATTTTTGTGTATTTAAGCTTCTTTGCTTGAGTTGGGAAAAGGGCGTCTTGGAGGACAAGAAGGCTATGTCGTGTTTTTAAAATAACTAATGTCGTGTTTTTAAAATAACTAATGTCGTGTTTCTAAAATAACTAATGTCCCGTTCTGTGTAAAAGCTCTTGCTATTTACTTTATCAATTTTATAATAGCTTTTTTCGGTTACTATAGCATATAGTAGAAAGATGATTGGCGAAAAAGGGAGAAATATTGAAACACTAAAAATAACTTTCAGAATCTGTTGTTTTCACAGCTTTTGAAAATAAATACTATCATCGTCTTGAAGTTAATCTTACGATTACTGTATTGCGGATTTTAAAAAAAAATGATAAAGTATTAAGGGTAGAAAGAATTGTTTATTAGTATTTTATGTGATAAAGTGATGAATAGTTGGGGGTAAAAGAGTTGTTTATTAGTATTTTATGTGATAAAGTGGATATTCTCATTTAAGGAAGTGCTCAGTTAAGTATGAGACGCCCAAAACGGAAACTGTAAGATTAAGTTTGGGACGGAGGGAGTATATCTGAAAGTTGTTTTAAGTGTTTCAAAACACACCCTAAATAATTAATTCAGGAAATTTTATAATTATTTTATATTGTTTTATCAGTAATATTATTGTTGCTATTGTGGAAATCTATTTTTGGCTATTTAATAGTATTATCTTAATTTCAAATCAATATATATATATATATATATATGATATATTTAAAAATTGCTAGGTTTTGTATGCATCCAAGTGCACCGTGCACTCATAGTGCATTTTAGAAGCGTGCAATTTGTTATGTTGAAAAATGCTATTTATTTACACAGAAAAATGCAACTATTAATATGAAAACATAGTTACATGCTTCTGTTTGGAATAATTGCACGTTGCAACTTGTTATGCTGAAAAGTGCGATTTATTTACACAAAAAAATGCAATTATTAATATGAGAACATAGTTGTATGCTTCTGTTTGGAATAATTGCACATTTCTATTTTATATAGTTGTACACTTCTAAAATACATTATAAGTGCACGATGCACCCTGGTACACATAAGATCCACCCTTTAAAAATAGGTATGAATACATGCAAATCTCCAATAAATTTAAAAAAAATTAAATTAATTTCTTAAAATAATGGATGCAGCTTAATGACCTATACAGTCCCAAACTAAAACCCTCAACCCTCTCTCAACCGTTCGGCAAAACGATGTCGCTCTCCCGTCATTTACTGCGGCGAGCCCCCACCGGATCCGCCGCACTCCGTCGCTTCTCCACCGCAACAACCACGTCTGAATCGGAATCCTCCCTCCGCCACCACCACGATTACCTCCCGCCGACGTCCTACATAGATTCCTGGAAGTCCCCTCGAAACCCTAAGGAGGCCAACAAGCAGTTGGCGTTTCTACGCCGCGACTACGCCCGCAAAGTGAAGGAGATCCGGAAGGAGTACATCAAAGAAGTGGAGCTGCAGCGAATCGAGAAATTGAGAAAGGATGAGGCCAGAAAGGAGGCGTTGAGGATTGCGAACGAGGAGAAGAGAGCGGCGAAAGCCGCTAAGAAGAAGGCTGAGGCGATAGAGAGACAGGCCGCCGAAGAAGAATTCCGGCAAATGTTGGTACGTGAAATTGCGTCTCTTCCCTTGCATTTCGTTACTTTTTGTTCTGGTATTGTTTTGATTTTTTGTATAATGCTGCCATTTTCCCCCTTTCATGATGCGATTTACTATGATATGTTATATGTATGTGTAAATTGGGCATATATTTGGTCATGTTTGGGAGCTTCTTGTGAACAATTTCGGAATAGAAGTTTAATGTGATTAGAAACTAAAATCCAGGAGATTAGAAATTTTGCAGATTCTGTTAGGTGTCTCAATGATAGTTTCAAATATCATATAGTTATTAGCTAAAAAAAATCATAATTGCAATTGAATCTATAGGTATTAGCTGGTTAGCTGCTATAGCTGGACTTCCATTTGTATGGCTAGGTGGTTTATGGTTCTAGTCGCCTCTTATGAACGCGCATTTACATTTGTAGCGTAATATTCTGTTTAGGGTCATGCAGTATGGTTTGTGCTGTGCTCGTCGTTTTTAAATTTAATATTCGCATATGTCTGTTCTGATATGGAGCCCAATGTGGGGTTTCTATTGGCATGTACGAGTAATTTGTGTTGAATTCGGGCTCCATAACTTATTGTATATATAAACATACGAGTAGGTCTTGCGTGAGACTGTCTCACGGTGAGACGGGGCATAATTTGGGAATGACACTTTAACACTTTGGAAGGGTTGGGTTTTAATTTGTGAACCGTCTCACACAAGTTTTTGCCTAAACCCATATATGTTTTCCTTCTTGTTTCTCCATTTCATGAGTGTTTTTAGTTAAGATGTTGTTAAATCAGAATACTTTGATTATACGCATTTTATAAAACAGAATTCCAGTATGGGACTTTGTTTTCCTTATTTTCCAACTTTAAGTTAAATTACTTACAAGTGTTTTAATTCTTCTTGTTTGGTGCAGATGAAAGAAAGAGCAGAAAAGCTTGAATATTGGAGGATGAGGGAGAAGAAATTTCAAGAGAAAAAGAAAGAGAAGAATGAGCTTTTGCGTAGACAAAGCTCTCTCTGGGTTTATGAAGATGAGATAGTGAAGAAGGCACTCGATGAGATCGTTATAACTTCTAAGTCGCCTCAAGAATTCAATTATTGAGGATCGTGAATGCTATCCTATCTGGTAACTAGATAACTGCATCAAAAATCTCATTTCTGAGTTAAATCCTAATAATGTTGTGCTATCTGTGTTCTTTTCGATTTTGAGCTTGTCTGAACAAAATGCATTAAGTTGAGTTCTTTGCCTGGGAGTAGTTACCTTAAGTACGTCTATAACCAATTTTATCATCTAATGACATTGTTTTATTAGTTCTAGAATTAGTATTCTTATAAGATGGCATTAGTAGATGGAAATGCATGCTCCCATTGCATTTTCTTTTGTATTGATGAGATATTTACCTAGATAATCATTTCTTGAAATGATAGACCTCTATCTGAGAATAACCACTCCAGAATATGTATGTATATTGAATAGATTGTTAAATGCTTCCACACCCATATGCTTCTTCATTTCTGATCTTTTGGATCTATATTTTTTATTGGAGAAAAGCTTAATGATTTTTGGACAATAAGCTCCCAACACTTAATTCATGTCAAAATACTTAGGAGGTGTTTGCAAACACAACTAGAGGGACCAGAAGCACGTTTTTTCAAAGCTGCACCCTCGCAGCTTTAGCTTTTCATGTGATTAGAGTTGCAAACACCCCCTACGTCTCGTTGACACATCATCATGACATGAGCCAAATTATCTAGTCTATCTCAAAACATTTATCTTTCCTATTTAACTTTGTATGTCATGTGATATTTATACAATCTTGTTGGATATTTGAACAGTGTAAGAAGGCTTTACTATGTTGCTGCTCCCTGACCGGGCAAAGTAGGCTGAATTGGATTTCTTTTTTTTTTGGGCCTTACTGTTGCTAGTTTGGATCAATCAATCTTGTGGGCTGTCTTGTGTTTTTGGAGATTTTTGTATTTGGGCCAAATCTATTACATTAATGTGCATGTTGTGGAGCTTCGGCCTTTCCATTTTGTTTCCTACATGGATGTCTTTACTTTTCAAGACTCGAATTGATTATTATCTTATTTTCTGGGTTCAAGATTATAGATATGAATAATCGAAGTGATGAGTCATTAAATTTTGACCTCCTTTTTAATAAAAGTCGGTTATTAATTCTTCGAATGGGCTTTATTTGCATCGTACACTCCATAACGTATTTTAAAAATATATAATTTTTGCATTGAAACATGCAACTTGTGTTTGTAAAATAAATTGCACTTCTTAATGTAACAAGTTGTATGTATTAAGTATTAATATTTTTAAAATGTATCATAAAATGCATGGTGCATACAAGACCAAAGCATAATTCTCCTATTAATGATTAACTTCAAACTCATATACTTTTATTTACAGTGCATATCAAAAGCAAGATAGAATTTGTAAACTTTATTAATAGAAGTGTAAACTTTATTAATAGAAGCACTTGTTTTTAGGAAAAAAAAGAGCTTTATTAATTTAAAAAATAAGTGATTCTCACTATTTAAAAATTGGTTAAAAATAGAGTAATAGACCCTTAATATATTCCAATCATAGGAACAAAAACTGAGCGCAAATTAAAAAGTGTCTCGCGTGAGGAAAAAATAGCAGCATAGAAATATCGGTATACAAATTAAATGATAATATTATTAATTAAATGATTTTATTTAGTCACGATTTCATTGAATTACAAGTATAATGATTGCCAGTAGTTGACCATGCGCCTGCTTTTATTCCAATAGTTGCAGAAAGAGTGGTTTGGTCCTAATAATAAGTGAAGCAGGCTCTTGTCAAGTCGCAGAGCATTACATATCAAAAGAAGAAACAACCCCACCAACATACGAACATCCTAAAAAGGTGCTTTATTTTTTAAATAATACCAACATATAGATTAATAACAAAGTTATCATTGTACGCATGTCATAAATTATTAGATAAAAACAAATAGGGATTAATTTTTTTTTTTTTTTAATTTAGTAACTTCACTTGTCCCGATTATTTTAGCATTTTGAGTTTGATCCAGTAAATTATTAGAATTTTTTAAATTGGTCATTTAACCAGTTGTAACAGGCCATCAAACAGGTAACTGTCACCTATATAATTTTTTCCCTTTAACTTTGAAATGCCATCTAGATTTTTTAATCATAATAATTTTGGATCGGGATTTTTTTTGCATAATTTTTAGGAAGAAATAGTGATTTTCTGCGAATTATTTTAGTTTGTTTTTAAATTTTTTGGTCAATTTAGACCCAGTAAACCAGCCCGATTTACTTTGTCTTTTAATATACAAATTATTTTTAGACCCGACTCTAAACCCAACCAAAATTATTAGGATTAAAAATGTTCAAGTAGCACTTCGAAATTAAACGAAAAAATAAAATAATTGTTCATGTGATAGTTACTTGCTTAGTAACATGCTGCAGCAGGTTAAAGGACCAATTTCAAAAAAAAAAAAAATTTACAGGATCAAAATAAAAAAACTCAAAACAGTCGGGATCAAATTCAAAACGATACAAAGTTACCGACTAAACAAAACTTAATCCCAAAGAAATATTACAAAATGAAATTGTCCCTTCGCACTTTCAAGTGAACCCTAGATGGCTTGTAGGGCGTAGCTTCAAAATTGAGTTAGATTATTGAATCTCATTGTGTTGCGTAATTATAAATAATGCATGAACAATTATGCTAATCTCATTGAATTTAAATAAAAGCAGCACAATCATCGATATAGCTTCCAATTATTTCAATCCACACAAGCATGATCTTACAATAATGTAAGAACTTCATGATATCCAACAAACAAAGAACTTGTTCAGAAAAGAAAGAATGATCAAATCCACCCATATTCCAAATAAATAAAAGAATCTTTACAAGATGTATAATAATTAATAAACTTGAGGGCATGTTTGCAATTATTACAATTATTAATGTAAGCATAAACTCTTTGATTCCATTCTATGCTTGGAAATCATTTCAATTCCACTTTAAAAAGTTGTCAAAATTACATATATACAAAATGTGAGAGTTAGTATACTGTTAAACTTATTTTCCGTGAAATTATTTCTTTTTTTTACAGACATGACCCTTCAATTATCATGATTAATATACTTTTGTAATATAAGTCACACCCTTCATTTATTATTATTAATACATCATGTTGTAATATAAATCACATATTTCAATATTATGAATAATACTCTTATAATAAAAAATAACACTCTTTAATCAATTTTATAGATCCTTGTGTAAAACTTGTTCACCCTATACTTTATAAATTGTCAATTTCTTTTTTTTTTGTTGGCAAAATGTCATTTCTGCAAAGAAAAATAATTTCAAAGTCATCCAAATTCAGCTGCAAATATACTTTTGTCAATTTGTGTTGAGAGTGATGGGAGAGAACCAAGAAAACAACTTTTCAGTAAAAAATGATTGGGCTACAAACAGAGTCTTACATTACAGCAGCAAATTCAGAACTATATTTTCTCTTTTTCCTAACTCTACCACGTTAGCAATGAGTGTTACATCACATTCACATTCACATTCAAAACAAAAAGTGAAAAACAAAAAACAAAATGGCATCTTTATTTTGATTTTTTTTCTTGCCAAGAATCTCAGTCATGAACATGTAAAGAATCTGTCAAACTAAAAAAAAAAAAAAATGAAACAAAAATCTTGTAATCCCACTTTCCTATCTTCAATGCTTTATAAGTCTAAGTTACATCCTGCAACATGAAATTCACTTATTAGTACTCATAAACAAATGCATTTTGCAAACAAGAAACGGTTTACAGAAACGAGCAGCACCATACCTAAATTGCTATAGAACTTTGTCGAGTTAGGCTCCGAAAACAGCAAGAAAGAAAACGGGTCGAAAGGACATTGGTTGTAGAAACTACATCTGGTGAAAAAAATATGAATGAAGAAAATTAGACAAAAAGTTGGGAAGCATGCAATTTTTAGTAATGTAAAAAGTAATGAGGAGTTACTCACCTTTTTAGGTTAATGAGCTAAGTGATGTCCCCAATCATTCTTCAAGTTAATTTTCTTGCAAAAATCACTAAAAAAAAAAAGAAAATGTAATAAATTTAGTACTAATATTGATACAGAAATAAACAATTCTGATATAATTATGAAGGTTAAACACCAACATTGTAGTAAAATCAAGCATATATACGTATGATTTAATATGCAAGAAAAGCTTACCAATTTCAGAGTCGTTAGTCGTTCCGTTTCTTAGAAGAAGCAGAGTTCTGTATAACTATGGGAGTAAGGTAACAGCTCCTCGACCTCGATTCTTGAGCTCGAGCAGCTTATGCTTTTCCTCAACCTGTTAGGGGCCGATTCGATTTCGGCCCAGAACACACTCGAAACGGGTCTATGATCCGAAAACCTCGACTCCCCTCGCACGTACGATAACTGCTGAAGGCCACCTCCGTACCACAAGATTCGGTCACACCTTCGGATAATGAAATTTAGATCAGCATTTATCATAAAAACGCACGCAAATTGAATGAGATTGCGGAATGAATATGCATCGTTCCATTGATCTGATATGAGAAATTTATAGGGTAGAAGGTGAATTAATCTACGGAACTAATATAGGAGAATTAATCTAGGAAAGAAGGCAATGTCTTATGTAACTGGTTTGAATTTTTAAATAGTATTAGTTGCTTCATTCAAAAGTATTACTTGTTATACTATAAAGTATTAGTCGCGAACAAGTTTAGAGTAAATCTGTTATACCATGCAGTAATTCACAAGATCATCATAATAGGAGTTCTTACCATGCAGGCGTCCTTCGTTTCTCTTTTGGGTGCATGTCATCGCCCGCGTATCTGTCCGAATTGTGCGAGTATTTATACGTAGGAGGGAAGTATATCTTCCCCTCTTTCCACCCGTCAAAGACACAGCCTCGTCTCTGCTCCAGACGTAGCTATCAAGAGAGAGAATCGTCGTTTATTATAAACCCAAATAAAGAAGAGAATTCGATTTATCTGATGATACTGAGAGTGTCAAAATCATACTTGATCTTTCTCCAATAATGCTCGCCAGTTTTGCATTTCTATAAGTGCTTTGGCAGACCGGTATGGAAGCGCTATTCGATAGTTCAGATCTCCTAGCCATAGAATTCGACTACATTCATTCAAATTGCTTTGTATCAGTAATTTTCAACAATGTGTAAGGGAATGATATGGATGAAAAGAAGGAAATAATTACTCGTGTTCAAGGATCGTTTCGGGGGATTTCTCTTCGGTGGATCCTTTGACTAGTGGGAACCTCGTTTTCCTCAAGATCTCCATAAAATCTGCATTTCTACGCACTTCGTCACCCTCCTTTTGACCGGACGTCAAGTGACTGCACACGAAGCAAAGGCTCGTCTGATGCAACAACATGCTAATCGATATCGAACCCTGCAATGCTTCGACCTCTTAGTAACAAGTATGATTCTACAAGTAAAACAACTATAATTGATTAATCAGCTCGATTCCTCTGTGCCACTTTTCGTATTCCACCATCTGGATCATTAACACGTGTCAGTATGGTATATATAGTCCGTTGATTTTCTTTTACCATTCACGTGTCATATATCCAGATTGTGGAACTCGGAAAGTGACACGGGTGATATCATTCACCGATTAATGCAAAAGACTATACCTTATTTCCAAGGTACCCCATCAATCCTCTACCGATACACGAAACCTTCACGTTACTAACGTGTTCCGTAAGCTCGCTCCGAACCCAAATGGTGAGAAAAAGCCCGACCATTTGCTTACTAGCTACTAACGAGTACCTCGAATGTCCATTTACGGCACAAGCGTCTTCCGCCGGAGCGTACGCGCTATATGACATCGGTGAATACAAAACCGTACTGGGTGAATCCCCGGGTACGTAATCCTCATCTGAACCCCATCGAGAAAAATCACTAGGCCGTTGACCCCACGAATAGTCGCTCGCTCGACGACTAGACGAATAGTCGCTCGCTCGGGAATAGTCACTCGGACGCCGCCCAGACGAGTAATCACTCGGTCTCTGACTAGATGAGCAATCACTCGGCCTATAACCCCTCGGGTCATAGTCACTAGGCCTATGACCGAATATGGCTCGATCACACACGCTATATCTCCGATCAAGACGGGGTTGAGGTGCAGACATGTCATTTTCCATTTTCCAGCATTGTGGGGTTTGGAATGATCGGCGAGGGAGGAACGTCGAGGCTTTGTTCCTCATTGAACCCTCGAAGTCCGCGTTCCACTCGGCAACAGGCTCGGAGACGGGCGACGGGGTATACCGCCCGCTGCCCGAACTACTGCCCGGGGCGTTGTTTAACGTTCGTTTGATGAGAGTAAGCCACTTTTTGGCAGGGCCGTTGTCCTCAGCTCCAAGAATGTTACCAGCATTCAAAGGAACTATTTCTTGAAATCTGAAGAACACAAAGAGTATTAGTTATATTATAAACGACATAATCGAAAGACACGAAGCTGCAGTACTAATAACGGATCGAAAACGAACCCAAGTACGTATATATCAGCAGGAGGTGCAGAATGTAGCCAATCATCTAAGTTCAAATTGCCTGTTGGTGATTTTCCTCCCACATTCCAAGTTGATACAAAGAGACTGCTCAAAAATATCGTTTTTGTATCAATTCGAAGCTACAAAAAGGTATCTTAGAAATGGATAAAATCAATAAGCAACAAACCTGTAGTTCTGTATATTTATAATCTGAGGGTGATCAAGGTAGCCTCGTCCCAATCGCCTCGAACGGGATCTAGAACGGGACAAGGAACGCTCGATGTTCCTCGATGATTTTTCTGCAGAAATGAAGTTAGTATTAATCACTATTCACTACAATAAAAAAAGGAGCTACAAATTTATGAACAAACAAGTTAAATCAACCACAATTTTCATAGATTATCAAATTTGTGGGAATTAAATTTGTGAAAATGATGGTACTAACCAGTTTTAACTTTCTTAACTGCAGATGGTTCCCTCTCAGAAAAGCTGTTTCTCCATTCCACATCACCACCTAAAGAAAAAGTAATCATACTCCAATTAATCCAACTAAAATTCTCAGAAAAAAATGATTGAAAATGTAAATTTTAAATATGGAACTAATTCATTAAAAGACAAGCCAATGAAAGACAAACCAAAAGAATTAAAAATCAAGAAAAACTCTTTTGGATTTCTGACCATCTAATCTTATATAGTAAAATAAAATGATTGAGGTTATTAAGACAGATGTAGACAAAATAACCAGAACCAGAAGAACAAAACAAAAGAAAGTGTAATACCAAATTAATCACCAAGAAATTAGTGAGAAATATCTCAATATTAAATCAAGAACTCGAAATATTTCACTCACCTTTGTAAACAGCTTCATCAGCCTGAGATTCCTCACTTTTGGTCATGAAATTGAACCATTTCCTAACCAGTTTCTTAGACCAAGAGAACTACACATGATGCCAAAAATCAAACACAATCTCAGCACAATTTTTAAAAAAAAAAACCACAAATATAAATATTAAAATTTCATCAATAAATCCAAAATAAATATCAAACCTTGCTTTTCTTGGAATTCCCATCTTTCATCTTTGCACACCTATTTCTTCATACGGCAATAATTCCACAGATTCACCTCCCACCCCCTTTCTTCCAAATAAAAATCCGATCTTTACCCAAATTAATGCTCCCAAATTCCAATTCCCAAATGGGCTTCCCAGATTTTCAATTTCCAAGCATTCTACCTCATCAAGAATCTATTCTGTCTATTTTCTTGAATTAAAAAACAGAGCAAAACACAATATTCACTGAATGTGACAATTGGTGAAGAAAAAAGAGAGAAAAAACTTAAGAACCCCAAAATGCTAATGGCTCTAAGATGAGACAAGACCAACTTAAGAACAAGACAATGCAATTATGAGAGAGAGAGTGAATGAGAGAGAGAGAGAGAAAAAAACAGGATTTTCTTTTTTTACTTTTTATTGAAACCAAAGCCTCGTTCTCAGCAGCAAAAATAGTAACAGCAAAGTGTCGATTTTGAACAGAATAAAGTGCAGAAATCACGCACACACCCACACGGGTATGTGCGTGCTTTCTTTCTTTCCTTTTCTTTTTTAACCCCAGACCCCAATGCCGGCCAGGCATGATGGAAGGGGTAGCGGGCAGGTCGTTTTGCAGGGGCTGAATGGGTAAAACGACATGGGCAGGTGCCCGAAGACCTGCCCCACAGTGGTCAGAAAAGAGTAAATACAAAATAGGGTGTTTACCCCTTTGTCATTTGGTCGTAGCAACAAAGGTAAAGGGAATAATAAAGAGAAAGTTTAGTCCATAGTAGCAGCAATAGTAGCACCTGCATTTCCTTCCATATTTGATTTTTATGTTTATTCTTTTGAGGTTTTTTGAAAGAAATTTAATAATTTTTTCTTTTGTTGCTTTATACACAACGTTTCTTTTTCACTTGAGCCTGTTTATTTTGTTGTCCGCATAAATTTAGACAAATTGTCGTGTATATCAGTTGCACTATGCAATTGGTGTATTTTTTAATAGTATTAATTATTTTTATGAAATAAAATTAGTTATTTCATTAAATTATATTTATTGTTTTCACTAAATAGTATTACTTCATGCATTCCATATAATTTTGTGAGTCGTACAAAATAAGAAAGTGGAATAATGGCAGATATTTTAGGGAAAATTTTATAAACATGTATATATAAAGTAAGTAATTAATTGTTATGTGTGTATGTTTGAACCCAAAAGTAATGAAATTTGGTGTAAAATTGTGGAGTAATAAGTTGGAATTTGAGGAGTAATTTTATAAACATTTACGTATAAAATAAGTAAATGAATTGAGGGTCCACTTGGTAGTGGATAATGTAAGTGGATAATGAGATTCACTTCTATTAATGTTTTTGGTAGTTTTGATACACAAGTAATGAGAATAAAAATAAAAAATTGATTATCTTCACTCACTTAATTCACTTCATATGATACTCATTGTTCATATTCTAATAAGGAAAATATGCAAATTCTTATGAAATTGGGGAAATAGTTATTATCTATGAACGTTTTTCTTTATTTTCATTAAATAGTATTAGTCTACGCGTTCCATATAAATTTGTGGATCATATAAAATAAGAAAGTAGAATAATGAGTAGAGATTACAGGGACATTTTTATAAACATTTACATATAAAATAAGTAATTAATTGAGTTGTGTGTATGTGTGAGCCCTAAAGTAATGACATTTGGTGTAAAATTGTGGAGTAATGAGTAGGAATTTATGAAGGACTTTCTATTTTTAGTGTGTGTAAATTCTTTTGGAGTGTACTAATAAAGAAAGTGCGCAGAAGAAGTGGAATAACTCAAGCGGTTAGAGCACCACTATTTATGTTGTGAGATCATAGGTTCAAATCATCATTTGTCCGATAAAAAAATAAAAATAAAGAAAGTGTACAAATTTTTATAAGACGGGTGAGTATTTATTATCATGTGAATTTTTTTTTTTTATAAATAAACAATATTAGTGATTTTCATTAAAATATACAATATTAGTTATACACCAATTGCACTCTAAATTTAGAAATAGGGGTCAATTATTGTGCATTAAGGCTTCTTCTTCTTGTTACGGAGGTTTGTTTTTTTTGTTTATCTATTAGTATGCTTTGAAGAATCTTTAGCGTAGTCATAATTTGTCCAATGTGTAAATGTGATGATATAATTACCATGTTACAATAAATTATTTGGGCTGTGTTATTAGCATGTGAACTTGTTGCATAGCTGGCAAGAACGATGTTAGATATTGTACAAACTATAAAATAAAAGATTATTTGGGTGCTCGTTCTTAAATAGTTGATGGGAATTTTACTTTAAAATAAATTAATCCCATACACAAGGTCATAAGTTGTATTTTACTGAATAAATTAAATCAATGTCATAAATTAATCCAAATTGAAGTAAATAGGGAAGTTTTCACTCACTGGTGAAATTGTATTTTAACCGTATGAACGTGTGGGTCGTACGATTTGACTGAATCTGCACCCTAAATAATAATAAAATAATAATAATAATAATAATAATAATAATAATAATAATAATTATAATAATAAAAATTTAAAAATGAGATTAAAGAAGAATGTAGGGAATGTTGTTTAAGTTGAGGCTAAAAAAGGGGATGTGCCATATAGAGAGGGGCAGGTGTCTCAATTAAGGGAAACGTTTCTTTTTAATGCATAACTCACTATCTTTATTCTTACCATCCCCACCTAACGATCGAAAAATTGATGAAAGATTTTGGTGGAATTATTTCATTTTAGTATTTTATTTTTCTTACTTTCCTTTTTTTTTTTTTTGACAGACACTTTCCAAATTTGAGTATGGTGAGTTCGGTGACTTTAAAATAAATAAAATAAAAAATTATATGAGACGAAAATAATATAAAAATCAGCACAAAAATCAACATCAATTTCTCCCATGATATTAAAATGTCAATGTTCAAAATATATTTCGTCTCGTTGGGAGACCGTCTCATCGTGAATCATTGTCATAAGAAAAGTTCTTATTTGTGGGGTGCTTAATTAAGAAACTTTTGTTTCTTAAAAATAGGAAATTCTTGTCGCAGTGAATATTTAAGATCATCAATATAGGGTATCTGATTTATTTATGATACTAGGGTAAATAAATTTTACAAAAAAAACTTGCGAAATTGGTTAAAGAGTATGACTTATATTATTAAAGGATATTAATTGTGATATCTAAAATATATGACTTATTATTATAGAAAGGGCATATTACACTGTTTCTTTTTTTATTATTATTACTCTTTTTTTTTTTTATCAACCAAAAAAAAAATATTAATTAAAAAATGGGGTACAAAGGATACAACAGTCTCTACAAAATATGAATAGATGACAAGAAAGAAAAAACAATAGGGAACTCCATAGCAAAAGGGGAGCAGTTATGCATAGGGGTGAATCGGTATAGTATACTGAAAATATCTCGCCATATCGTATGCCGTATCGAAATTTTTGATACCGAAAAATGCATATTGATGTCGTACGGAAAATTTTGGTATATCAATATAACATATCGATACCGTACCAACGTACCGAATTTTCGACATATACCATATAAATACGGTATTTTCGGTATACCAAAAATATTTTGGTATACCGAAATATTTCGTTATACTGGGAATATTTTGGTATACCGAATACCGAAATTTTCTATATTTTCATACCGATACCGTATCGAATATTTTGGTATACTGAAAATTTCGATAAAATCAATATTTTTTAGTATGATAAATACGGTATACCGGTATTTTCGGTATTTCTTCAATTCCTAAATATGCATTCCTTCATGTACTAGGCCTATTTTCTATGAAGGGATTCTGAGGTAACTCATGAAAAGTAAATCTTTTGCTTTCGATTTTTTTGCATATTTCTTCACATTCGGTGCGATATCCTCAAATATTTTTTCATTTCTCGTTTTTCAAATTAACCAAACCAAACCAAACCAATCCTCAAATATTATTATTACACTATTGCCCGCGATTTATTATTAAATGGTAAAAGTCAAACTTGGTTTGTGGCTTTTTTCCATGCCGGCGGCCATTCCCTCGTTCTCCCGCCGCTCCTCGGAGAACATGCAACAATATCCGGCTACCCCGGCTCAATATACTTTAAAATCATGCTCAACTACAAAATGCATCAAAAGCCCACCAAAAAATAATTAAAAGATATTAATTAGATGAAAAAGCGCATATATAGTATCATTAATTCTTAAATTATAATAACATAGGCCGGTTGACTAGTCTTGAAAATCGCCAATAACATGCAATAAAAGGAGATCGGTTTTAGTGATAAAATTTATGTGAACTCTAAATAATCGTGAACTCATTTTTTTAGTATTATTACTATGTATAAAATTTATTATTGTTATGTATATAAATTATTATTGTTATGCATAAAAATTATTACTGTTTAAAAAAATATTTTACAGTAATAGTTAATTTTAATGCATAATAATAATAGTTTTTGCACATAATGATAGAGTTTATGTATAGAGAAGGTCTTGTGTGAAATATTGTATCATACTGTTATGTGCAATTAGAGCTAGCAAAATGGGCCGCCCGGCCCGGCCCAGCCCATTTGGCCAAGTTATGTTCATGGACTGGGCCGGGCCGGCCCATCATCTAGTTGGGCCTATAAAAATGGAGCCCAGCTCAGCCCAGTATGGGCTCACGGGCCCGCGGCCCGGCCCGGACCATGATTTTTTTATTTAATTATTTTATTTACGTTACAAAATTACATTATTTATTTGTAATTCTTTTGGGTATTTTTCTACCTTTATCAATTTACTTTGTTTTCTGATTAAAAAAATAAAATAATAAGTATAGTTATTAAAATACAATCTTATGTACATGACAACATTAACTTGAGTACTATTTTATTGATTGTGATTATTAATTATATTAAAAGAACTCGTAGTTTGATAAATTACAAAAAATAAGTTTCTTTAGTCTTTATAGTTTGTATAAAGAATTATAAATAAATAAAAAATTAATAACATTTGTCGAGCCAAACGGGCGGCCCATGACCCGTCGGGCCAAATTGGCCCAAGCCCATTAGGCCCATGGGCCAAATAGGCCCGGCTCTTTTCAGGCCTCTAATTTTTTAGCCCAGCCCATACTTGGGCTCGGGTTGGCCGATGGGCCGGGCCCAAATTGTCGGTTCTATGTGCAATACAACACAAATAAGAAGAAAATGACTGAAAATTTGCGGGTTGGCTGGGGCGGGTAGGAAATGGGTCTGGCGACCAATATATATTTATTGAAGGATGTGTTTATCAAATATGTGTTGTAGTCTGTTGATTCAGGTCTGTTGTTAAGGTATTTGGTCGTAGGTTCAATTCTTATTGAGCACATAATTTTTTTTGTCAAGTTTTTGTGTGTTACTGTATCTATATTTAGGTGTTACTACATTATTATATTGAAATAACTTCATAAACTTCATATGTTACGTAGCACGTAATTAAAACATAACGTAACACATAAATGTTCATAAGGTAACACATTGTTGTTCATATGCTAACACATGAGTATTCACATAGTATTGCGATATGTAGGGACGGATCTAGGATTTAACTGTGGGGTGGGCTAAAATTTTTTGAAGTTTTGTCACATTAAAAGTTTATATTTATTTATTGTATTTTTTAAAATATATTAATTTAGGTGGTGTCAGATGGGACTTCAAGACATAAAACTCATTAGTAATTACGTTCAAAATTATCTATATTTTTTACAAAATATATTCTAAAAGATCGGTGTTCATTTACAAAATATGTTGCTTTTCTATTAATAAATAATATTTTGTTAAAACAAAATCATAAAACTTATGCTCAATATTTTTTTAATCATTTCAAGAAACGTTAATCAGTTTTAAAAAATATCTCATTTAACTCATATTAATACATTATGACATTTATAATCTCTTTTTCTAAGATTAAAGTGGTCAAAAATTTATCATTATCACAATATATAATAAATAAAAAATAAATTAATCATACATACTCCACAAAAGAAAAGGACAAAAACTGAGAGAACAATGTAGATATTTAACATTGAACAATGTAAATAAATAAAAATAATAAATAAAAAAATAGAATCATATTTAGATGATTAAACTTTAAATATTTGGGTGTGAGAGCCTCAAGAAAGCACATCCAAAATTACAATAAAATAAATTTTTTACTGTGGATGAAATTCTTGAATCTCAATACTTTAATTAAATTATAATAAGAAAAGAAAAAGAAGGAGAGACACGATAGATCAGGAAAATAAATTTACATCAAGTTGTATCTTAATTTAATAAGATGAACACTCATGTGAACCAGGTTCATATATAAACTCTATCATTATTATGTGTAAAAACTATCACAGTTATGCACAAAAACTTTCACTGTTTAAAAATATAAAATATTTTCTAAACAGTGATTGTTTTTGTGCATAACAGTGATAGTTTTTATACATAACAGTGAGAGTTTTTATATGTAACAGTGATACTTAAATAATCGAGTTCATAGCATGAACCAGGTCTATACAAGTTTTTGTCATTTAATAATTGAATAGAGAGTGTTGGGATGAGTTTTAATTTTAAATTTATAAATTAAATATAAAATAAAAATAATATTGGGCTGGACTTAAATTTGTGTATTGAATTTTATTTACATTTTATATTATAGATATATAACAGGTTAGTGGGGGCTTGCACTGGGCTGGAGCCTGTTGGAGCCCCCTAATACATCCGTCCATGACGATATGTATACAGTGTTACATATTACTAAAAAACAATTGTTACTGCATGAACAAAAAGTGTTACCCTATGAAGAATAATGTGTTACCACATGAATAAAATCAGTACAAGCGCGAAAAGAAATCTCAAATCCAAAATTATAAATTTAAAGAACAACTTGATATGTTACTACATGAACAAAAGAGTGTTACCCTATGAACAAAAGATTGTTACTATATGAACAAAAACCAGTACAAGCGTGAAAAAAATCATCAGTCCCAAATTACAGATCAAAGAACAGCGTGAGAAGAGAAGATTTATTCGATCAAATTCCATACAACAACAACAACAACAACAAAAATATCAGAAGCAATACTAATTTATTCAAATCTTACAAACTATTAGAAACACATGTCTATTTCTTCATATCTGAGACGATCAAGAGAGCGTTGGTAAGCCTGAGCACCTATAAAAAAAAAAAATTTGGTAGATCGCGATAGAAGGAGAACCAGATCGCGAGGAAGAAGAAACAGCGAACGTGAATCCGAATGGGATGGGCTTGACCCGCGAAAAATAAAAAAGCCCTAATTTAGGCTAATCGCACATATCACTTGTATGCAATATTCCATATAAGTATTTGCGTTATGTATAAACCTAATTCATTTTGTGTTTGTGAAATATGTAAGTTCGAAGATTAGAGATTATCATCTCAAATTTTATAAGTATATACCTACAATTTTTCGATCGAGAGTCTGCCATTCATGGCTTGTGTAATGTCATATTCCAATTTCCAAATCAATAAACTATGATAACGTTTATTTAATGTGTATCTTCAAATAAAGAATATTTATCATTTATTTAAAAAAAAAACCCAATCAATTAGAAAAAAATATACAAGTGAAAGAATACAGTTGTCGATGTCTTTTGGGTTGCCATCAATCAAAACCATGATTGTTTTAGGCATGAAGAGGTCAAATTGATTAAAAGGACTAATTGTGGTTATGTAGAAATTAGTAGAATATTAGGTTGACGGCGTTGGTGCTTAATTTTGGACCCATATAAATGATCATACAAACATTAGCCAAGAACCAAAAATATGGAATAATTAAATTTAATATTAGTATTGGACATTAACCATCCACTAGCTATAATAAGTGAAGCATCCACTCGTAATTTAGACCTCATTTTGGGTCCCAAAAATTTGTGATGATTAGGGTTTTGTATAAAGCCATATATATATTTGCATGTCCTCATTTTCAAATTTCTTTTTCATTGGTGGGTGACTTGGTTATCAAATTTAAAGCCCCAGTGCCCCATGATTATAAGTGGCAAATTTTTATTGATTCGACAAATAGTCTTTCAACTTATATTTCGCAAGCGTAATATTTAGTAGTGGGTCTACAATTTTTTTGAGGTACAATATAATAAAACAAGTAATTTAATCTAAGTATACATGAAGGATCAACATATGTACATACAAAATATACAAGAAGGATCGATACTTAATATAAATCGATCATAGTGTTAGTATTACGAGTAATACCATTTTTATAGTAATAAGTCATTATTTTTTAATTATTATGGTTAATACCTTTTGAAAATATAAGTCAGACATTTTATCTAGTTACATGGATCCTTTGTGTGTGAAACTTGTTTAAGCTATATATACTTTGTCATCTAACAAATTAAATTCAATTAAAATCTTGTTTTACTTTTCCTCTAAAAGAAAACATATGATTGATTCTTTACATAACTACGTACTCCATCTAAATTTCACAAGTTTGGTTTAGTCTATTTAATAGTCGGTCTAATGTGATGTGATAGATATAATTCCTTTGAGCCACACTTTTTTTTTTTGGGCCGAATCGGAATATTAGAAATATTCCGATTCGGACAAAAATATTACAACTGTTTATACACCAAAACAAGTGATCTCCCACATTAATTTAAGAAAATTGAAACAGTAGAATGCCTATGAACTTTTATTAGCACCTATCTCTCTCGGGTTTGTGAACCATCGAACGAAAGGCAGAATTTTGAATTTGCCTTTCCGTACAGATAGCCATGACCAAGTCCTTGCTACAATTTCCTCCCAAACTTTACCAGAATCCGTTTCAGTATTTTCAAAAAGCACCTCATTTCTAGTCTTCCAAATTGTCCAAATAATGCCAATCCAAAGTGTATCCGCAATTCTTGTAAGTTTCTTTTTAGAGCCAAACACCAAAGCATTGATAAGAAAGTTTTGCCAAGGTACCTGATGTTGGACTATTGAGATTTGAAGCCATCGATGGTATCTTGCCCATATGTCCAGTGCGAATGGGCAGTTGAAGAACAAGTGATTGGTGGTCTCGTCCGCATCCCCGCATAGTATACACAGAGTATCACCAACATGTTGAAGCATCCCACGAGTGACAAGATTGTCCTTCGTTGGAAGCCGACACTTGAGAGCTTTCCATACCATTGCCTGAGCACATCTTGGGGCATAGTTGTTCCACAGTTTCTTGAACGCCATCCTCCCATCACTGTTGTCCTCCGTTGTCGTTGCATGCCTCACCATCAGATTATAGGCCTTCTTAGTTTGGTAGATGTCGTTGCTCGAATGTTCCCATTCCCAGCTGTCCTTCTTGTCCCTGTGAAGTTGTGACCTGTTTAAGTGAATCAAAAGCTGATTTAGTGAAGATAAATCCCTAGGTAGTAAGTTTCTACTCCACTTAAACTCCCACCTCCAACCCCCCTCTTCCCAACGTCCCATCTCCCTCACGACTGCCTTCTTTTGTAAACTAATCCTAAACAACCAATTAAACTTGACGCACAAAGGTATTTCTCCAACCCACACCTCCCTCCAAAAAGAAGTTGTATCCCCCATCCCCATCACCTTTTTTATTTCCTCCCTCAAACCCCCACTCCCCGAACCCCGATAAATCTCACATATATCACTTCACCAACCTGACGGACTCCCTCGATTCGCCCTCACTCTCTCCCCATATACCAACTGCCTTTCTCCCTCAACACACTCCCTCAAATCCCCATATTTAGACTTAATCACCCTAGCCCACAGTCTCCCCGTTTCGTTTAGGAACCTCCACACCCATTTCCCCAGAAGTGCCCGATTAAAAAGATCCAAATTTTTTATCCCAAGCCCGCCTTCTGATTTTTCTTTGCACACCTCTTCCCATTTTACCCAAGGTATTTTATGGGTATTTTCACTCCTCCCCCAAAGGAAATAGCGTTGCAAACTCACAATTTTTTTTAGGATATTTTTCGGAACTCTATAGAAGGATAAACAATAGATCGGTAGAGCAGAGAGTACCGCCTGAACCAATGTAATTCTGCCCCCAAACGATAAGTGTCGGTCCTCCCATTTAGCAAGTCTGTTGCTGATTTTTTGCACCAATCCGTCCCAAGCAGCTGCGTTTTTATGCTTAACCCCCACATTTAAGCCGAGGTAAGAAAGGGTTCCACTTCCAATCTCGCAGTGAAGTATCTCCGCCCCTCGTGATAATACTTGTTGCTGCACATTTAACCCCCAAAGACTGCTCTTATTGAAATTCACACCAAGCCCCGAAAGGAGCTCAAAATTCCGGAGGATGTACTTTATTGCTCTAATGTTTTCCAGCTTGTATGGGCAAATGAATATGGTATCATCTGCATATTGGAGTAACGCGACCTTCACCTTATTCTTCCCAATTTCAACAGGATCAAGCAGACCACCTCGGATAGCACTTTTCACCAATAAGTTCAAACCTTCGGCCACAATGAGAAAGAGGAAAGGTAAGAGTGGGTCACCTTGTCGGAGTCCCCTTTGTAGCTTGAATTCATCTGTAGGGCTTCCATTAACAAGGATTGATGCCGACGCCGAAGAGATACATTCCATGATCCATGAACGCCATTTTGGACTGAAGTGCATGCCTTTCATCATTTCATCTAAAAAATTCCAACATACCGAGTCATAGGTTTTTGCAAAATCCACTTTGAACACTGCCCACTTTCTCTTCTTCTTCTTGGCTTCATCCAGGATTTCATTAAGCACAACAATACCATCTGAAATTTGTCTCCCTTCCTTCTATGAAAGTGGACTGATTTTCGGATATCAAAGGGTCGAGCACCTTACTGAGACGAATGGCCAGCACTTTTGCGATGATCTTGTAAAGACATCCGATGAGAGAAATAGGCCGGAAGCCATTGAGGGAAACAACCCCATCTTTTTTCGGAATAAGGGCAATGAAAGAAGGGTTCATTCCTTTCACGATTCTCCCATATCGGTGGAACTCTTGAATCATTTTGTCGATTTCCCCTTTTAGTACCTCCCACTTGCTTTTGATGAATCCAAATGAAAATCCGTCTGGGTCTGGGCTTTTTGTCGAGTCACATGACCAAATAGCCTCTTTGATTTCCTCTTCCGTGAATGGCGCAATGAGAAAGGAATTCTCACAATCTTCGATTTTCTTGGTAAAGCACTCACTTGGCATCGAGAGACTCGACCGATTCCTTTGGCTGAAATGGTCTTTAAAATAATCATATACACCCCTTTTAACACCATCCACTGTTTCAACCCAGCTTTTATCGAAGAAGAGGCCCTCAATGTTGTTTGATTTGAAACGTCTGTTCACCCCGCTATGAAAGAAAGCCGAGTTCACATCCCCTTCTAGGATCCATCTTGATTTGGCCTTCTGATAGAGCATCTTCTCCTTCCAGATGGTCGCCCTCAAGAGTTCAGCCATATATTGTTTTCTTCAGATCACTTCTTCTATTTCAAGGCCAAAGATGTCGTCAATTTTATCCAGTGCTTCTATGTTTGATTTTTTCTCTGAAATCATCTTGTCTACATGGCCAAAGGTCTCCAAATTCCACATTTTAAGACCAGCCTTTAGAAGCTTCAGCTTTTCTTTTAAGACATACCCACCCCACCCTTCAACCTCATAGCTATTCCACTTAGATAAGAAGAAGCTTCTGAAATTTGGATGGGATAACCATCCCTTGAAGAACTTGAAAGGCTTCGGACCCCAATCTTTCCTCGGAAAATCAAGGTAGATGGGGCAATGATCCGAAGTGGTTCTGGCAAAACCCTTCAGTGTCGCGTTACTCCATTTGTTCAGCCATAGATCATTCATAAATGTACGGTCTAGTCGGCTTTTACAAGTCCCATCTGGCCTGTAATACGTATATTTTCAACCCACGAGTGGTAGTTCAATTAGCTGACTCCCCTCTATGAAATCATTGAACTTTTCTATTTCCCTACTGTCATCATATTCCCCCCTTCCCTACCCTCTCATTCGGGTATCTGATCGCGTTGAAATCACCCATAATACAAATACACTTGTCTCTTTGTTCAGCAATAACCAGACTTAGAGTATCCCACAACTCAAATTTTCCCACAGAATTGCACGGAGAATAAATATTGATTAAGCAACAATGAGTATTATCCTCAGTCCACACCCCATTCACAACTAAACAACCCCTAGCATGCCATGAACTAACTTTACAAAAAGCACCCCTATTCCAGATTGATAACATACCTCCAGAACTCCCCTCTGATTCTTTGAACACCCAGTCGAAATGAGGCGAATTCCAAATTGCGTTGCACATAGTTCTGTGAATCGTCTCCATCTTAGTTTCCTAAATAAGGCAAAAATCAAATTTGTACTTCTGTATCAGTTCCTTGATTTCGCTCTTTTCTCCCTTCTCCCAATTCCTCTAACATTGGTGCTTAGTATCTTTATTGGATAATGCTATCACTTCCCTTCTTCGACTTCTTGCTTTTTCCTTTCTTGTTTTGGCGATCCCTTTTTTTTCCATTTTTTCCATCTGAGAATTTGTTTCCTCCGCAGGGCCAATGGACTGCAACTCAATTTTTTCCCCAAAAGTCGTGGCCTGTCGAGCCTCCTCTCTGACCTCGTCCTCTTCTTTTGTACGAGCCAAACAGATTTCTTCAAAGCTTTGTTCAATCTCTGAATTTTTCTTCTTCTTCTTCTTGCCTTAATCGTTAATCTTTCTCTCGGAGTGGAGATCGTTGATTGTACGGTATCGGGACCCTCCTGATCATTCATACCTCCGTCGCTCCCCGAACAATTAGGGCAAAGAGCACTCTGTGTTGAATCCGCACTCTTCCATGGAATTTTGCATCTGGGTTTCCTCGGTAATTTGAGCTTTGTGACTCATTTTTGGGCTCGTGTCTTGAACGCAGGATTCCTTATGGGCTCCTACCAACATATTATCAACCTCCAAGGTTTCATTATGGGCCACAATTAAATCACCCGCATCTTTTGCCATAACACCGTCACGGGCCGTGACAAAGCTATTTGGGGAGTTCTAATAGGTTGTAGGCCCATATCCATGACAGAGTTGTGGGCCTCGTAAAAATAAGATCTGGGCCCAAAAAATCCTCATCCGTTTGGCCCAAAAAATCTTAATCTGCCCGCAATTTTGAATCTACCTCAGCGATCCTAGGAAATTAAACTCGCCTGTTTCCCATGCTTCTCGGATGACGCCCCCAATGGAATAGGAACCGTTTTTGTGGCCCCCCAAAATTATTGCAAGGCGGCGCAATGATTTCGACTTCACGTTTCTCCAGACCGTCTTCCTCTTCCATGACGGCGTCGAGGTCCTCCGCATCTCCGGCCATGGATTCGGTCCTATCCTTTTCCGACTCAGAAGATTCATAGTCCGAATCAAGAATTCCATCTGCCTCACCACCATCGTAATCATCAATCAAATCTTCAATTTCTTCTCTCACCCTGATGTAGAACGATCTCCCATCAATGCTTACCTCCATGGAGTTCCTGGTAATATCTGGTGAAGATGTTCATATAAGAATTCGTGCATATTGTAGTTTACTTTTAGATTCCGTGTCTTCGTCAATTTTAGCAATTCGGCCAAATTTGCAAGCAATTAAATTGAAGAATCTAGGGCACCAAGCATGCAAAGGAATATCGTACCATTTGGTCCATATTAGTCGTCTGTTATTAACACTTGAATCACACCAAGGTTCAACATATTCAGACCATTTCACCAGGAGTTCATAATCAGGGTCTTTTGTCATCTTCTCATCCGCCGGCTGAATTAAAATCATGTCCCCGCCCAAATATTTTATGAGCCAATCATCGCCAACTTCTTCTTGTATATCATTTCCTACCTCAGGCCATGGGCACGCATCTTTCAATTTTCCTACAAAATATTTCTCTAGCCACTTTCTCTCTTCTTCTCTTGTGGAAAATTGCATTCTGGAAAAGGCTTTGTGTTGTTCCATTGGTTTCTGGCGATTTGTCTGATTTGTGGCCTTCACAGTGTTTTTCATTTTCAAGCCAGCCGGAGAACGGTCCCCTCCAGCGGCATCCTTATAGGAGGTTTGCTCCTGTCGTAAAGCGCTTCTGTTCACCGGTGTTGCCATCATGGTTCCTTGCTGATTTTTCTTGCTATCCCCCCCCTCTTGAGCATTTGGACATGTTTGCTCTTAGTTTGTACGTTCCAAACCAAACATTATTGAGCTTCTCCTCCACTGCCATGGTGTTGATCTCCGCCGAGAAGCGGACGAAGCCAAATCTCCTTCCCATCTTATCTCTTCTTTGTGGAATGTATAAATCTCTCACCTTTTCAACTCCTTTCAAAGCCTGTTGAACAAATCATCCCACGAACATGTCTCCGGAAAATTTTGGATGAAGAACGTCCGAATCGATTGTTAGCTTCCCAAACATTGATCCAGTTAGTCTTTCTTTCTACCGATCTATCCTCAATCCTAAGGCTAGGGTTCCTAGGGTTAGGTTTCTGCCTCACCGGTTGCCACTCGGAAGAAGGACGGACTACCCCCCCAACACTCTTTCTCTCTCTAGCTCTCATCTCTAAACAATGACCATTTTCAAAATTTAAACAAATTCCTTTGAGCCACACTTGTACGAAACAGTATCATGATGAAACCAGTAACATTTTAAAATGAATGAATGTGATTTGTACTAAGTTGTATCTCATTTCATATATGAAACCATTTCATATGAGTTTTTGTTAATAGTCCCTTAATTTTTAGTCTTTATGAGGAAAATGTTCGAAATTTTCTATGGGGTCAGGTCAATAATTGCGATCACTAATACATTCCACTTTTCTGGGCTAAATTTAATCTAAGCACGTAAATTGTATTTGATTGGGTTGTACCACCTTTAAATGCCTTACACCAATTTATTTGAATTATAAAACATAATTTATACCTGGTGATGTGTTGGTAATTAAATTATTTTATAAGGCTAAAAAATTATTTGAAATTATAATAACTTAACAAAGTATATTATTGGAATGAGAGATGCATGATTCTGAGATGAATGGTAGACTGGCAGTTGAGCCTTTATGAACTCTTTCCTCGCCATAAATAAACATACCCTTAGTTATATATGTTTTTTTTAATTGGTTTATTTAGTTTATCTTCTTTTGTTTCTAATTAAATACATATTTATAATAATCTTTTGGATAAGCTTTTCTCACTATACTTTTGAGTTGGTATTCTGTAAAACTTGTTCACCGTAAAACTAATTTCATATATATTTATAGACCTGACCCTTCAATTATCGCAACTAATAATTTGCAATGCAAATCATACTCTTCATTTATCACTACTGATACATGCCCCTATTGTTATTGTATATAAATCACACCCTTTAGTATCACAAGTAATACTATTTTTGTAGTAATATAATTTACTTATCACAATTAATACTCTTTAATAATATTATAAGTCATACTTCTTAATCAATTTCACGAATCTCTTATATCATAAAATTTATTCACCTTATACTTTGTCATACTTTTTTAATCCACACTTATATATTAGCAAATTATGGCCTTATGAGACACATATATCTAAAGAAACTTTAAGTAATTAGGGAGTTTAACATGAGCTTATAAGACACATCTATAATCTCACTTCCTTAGTTAATTTGGAACTCTTGCAAGACTAATATATTTTTTTTATTACTCATATCTTTGGGAGAGTATTGGTTGGGAATCATTTGAAAATAGAAAAAGTGAGATATATTATATAAAGTATAGAATTGTCTGTAAATTAAGAGGGAGATGGGCCATAATTGGGAAGTGAATATCTAAAGGGCATGCAAGAATGAATATGTGGTCCCACTTAATCTTTGATAAACTAATGATGCAGATTTCCATGAAAACATATGCATCTCATTAATTTGGGTTTACACTCAATAATAACATGATTAAAAGCGAGCTTCTAGTTCATTTTTTTTTTTTTTTTTTTTTTTTTTTTTTTTTATCGAAGGTGAAACGTGAATTTTTTAATATTATTAATCATATAGTTTTACTATTGTTTATCATCGTCACTTATAGTTTACCCAATAAAAAAACATGTTTAAAATAATTTTCAAGTTTTAACAAAATAAATCTCAATCAAACTTTTAACAGTACTGTACTAGAAGATCTATATATCGAAGTTATCTCATTAATATACCATTGAAGAAAGACTAAGTCTTATATGCACACTACAATTATAGTACATTTTAGAACTTTGTAACTTGTTATATTGAAAGATACAATTTATTTATATTGAAACGTGCAATTATATTTTATATTAATAGTAGCATAATTCAAAGTAAACAAATTGCATCTTTTAGTATAACAAATTGTACGATTTTAAAATGCACTATGAGTGCACAGTGCACTTTGATTCACATTGGAGAAGGAATTTTCCATCCTTTATATATATTGTGGGAATTGGGATTAAATACGTGACATGTAATCTTAGATGCCAATTGAGTCCCATCCTATATTGAAAATGAAGAATAAAGAATCTTAATATATAGAAATATTCCTTGTCTAAAATCAAAGAAAGAATCTTACTAGCTATAAATATACGACGTAACAAATCTCTCCTTCCCCTTAAGACAGGAATATTTTCAATTCAAAATAGAAATTATGACATCTCACATAAAGCTTTAAACTTGCAAATATTTCATTGGTTCCATTTTTTCCTTCCCACTCCAATTTTTAAGATGGGTTCTTGTCACCTCAAAGTTCTTGACTAATTGATTTAGATAACATTTGGTACAATTTCTTAATGAGAATAGTATCGATAATTATTAATAATAAATTACAATATGAATGGTGGTCATATACTAACATCACAATTATTCAAATCAATTATTTTACAACCCTATTTTCAATTACAAACTATCATGTAATATACAATTCATATAGTTACATTTATAATACCTAGAACATTTGATGTTAATATGATCTTAATTTATAAGTGTAATAATATCAATTGATAAGTGTAATGATATTAATTTGTAAATATAATGATATAAATTTTATATTATGAACAAATTTTAGTGAAATGCTGCTATTTTCGATTCGTAGTTGTAACGTCTATACATAAAATTGTTTAATACTTTATAAATTGTTTATTAATTTAATTTATGGTGTCCATATCATTGAGGAATCAAAGGCAGAAAATCAAAGATTCAGAAGACAGTCAAAGAAGAGATCCAAAATCATCTTATGCTTTTTTAGGATTTTCTGCTTTACGACCCAACTAAATAGCGTTGTTTATTTATTTTCTTTGGCAGCATTTTATCGTTCGGTCCCTTTAACGTTCAAATATTGAGGTTTGGTGGTATGGATAATTACTTAATAACACTAATTCATTTATCAAAATAAAAATATATGATACTGGTAATGTTGTATTAAAAAAATTATTTTAGAATTGTAGGAATTGAGTTTTTATATGATGATGCGCGATAGTAGAATATTAATAAGATGTTATCAATTAAAATTATACACCCTCCGTCCCGCTGTTCACACTTTTTCTGTTAAAACGATCCAAAGTTATTTTCACACCTAAAAAAAAAGGAGACACCTTCATAAATTTCACACTCATAATATTTATAATTTTACATAAAATATTATTACTTTTTTATTTATACATAAATAAAATTCAACTTAATTTTCACTTTATAATTTATACATAAAAATTTATAAAATTACCATCAGAATTTTACTTACTATTCAATTTCTTAAAAAAATGTGCCACTTCACAAGTCAAAAAAATATTGGACGGAGGGAGTATTGTTTTAATTAAATAAAGATATGTTTCACATATTAACCAAGATAATATAAATGAGAAACATGGAACAAAAAAGAAACACAATAATTTCTTTCTGTTTCACTTGTTAATTGTTACTCCTATTGAATATTTATTTTTTATATATATATATATATATATAATATTTCATATTTGTGGTTCTTATTTGCAGTTTGGTGCATTAAATTTTGAAATTAATGCAAATGGATTGTATTCATATTTGTGGTTCTCATTTTCACATGCATTCAACTCCATCCCTATTGCCCTGTCAAATTCAAAGCAGATATAACATGCCCATCGGTATTAATTCAACATTGTTAATTCTCCCATAAATTTCTCAAACAAAAATTCTGCTGGTAATGTTGAAAGCTTATAAACATTATTCTCATTGAGTTATTATCTTTATCTATATTGAATTATCATAAATTTTAAATCCATTCAAAATAATTTAGAGATTCCGACGCTTCTCCATTATCTCAAGATTGATCTCATGTGCATCTAGGTGCACCATATACTCATAGTGCATTTAAAAATATATAACTTGTTATATTGAAAGATGCAATTTGTTTATACTGAATCGTGCAATTATTTGTTCATATTAATAATTGCACCATTTCAATATAAATAAATTGCATCTTTTAGTATAATAAGTTGCATTTTTTAGTATAACAAGTTGTATAATTGTCAGAAGGCTTGCATATAAGAGTTAGCATTATCTTAATCATTAAAGATAACAAACCAGAGCAGTCCTTATTTTGAACCTATCACTAAAGACCAAAAGTGAAGAAAATTTCAATATAAAACGAACAAGGCTGCGGCAGATTCATTTAATATTCTTGAATTTTTAAGTAATCACCGAAATAATTGGAGTTGCATATTCGTCAACCTTGTCTTTACTCCACCTATATTAATTGGATAATTTACACTATTAAAAAAAAATGTTTTGCTAGCTCTAACATCACACATGTATATTTATAACATCACACATGTATATTTATAACATCACACATGTATATTTAGAAAGTACATTAAATTTAAATTACGTCGTATATATATGGGCACACATAAATACGTAAATATTTATATTAGGTGTGTATGAAATTAGTGATAATTAATATACTTTTTTTTTGTGGTATAGATATTAATTTTAGAGTGTTTGTTATAATTAATCTAGTGTGGCATGTAATATGCTGCTAATCAAATATTTAGATGGATTTAGGTAGTGTTTTGAAACTCCACTTGCACTTTAAAAGCACTTACTTTTTTTAAAAATTGAATTTCATCCCTTAAAAAAAATACTGTTTTTTAGTTTTTAACTATTAAATTTGTGTTCCAAAACACACTTATTAGACATTTAGTTGGAATTAAATTATGCGTTGCCCAATAAAGTATTAGAAGGGAGAATGGGCCTACTTTCTAAAGAAAATGGGTCCGGTTATTAACAACCCCAACATTAAAAAATTCACCCACATAAATATTGAACTACCCAATATACCCTTACTTAAGAAACCCTAGTCTCTTCTTTCCCCTTCAGAATCAACTGCACGTTGTTTCCTTCTCTGGCCAGAAAAGAGACTGTTTCACCGCCGCCGCACCGGCATCACACGTCGTCGTCCTTCTTCAACCCACGCAGCGCCACCTCGCTTCACCGTACCTCCCCCACGCCGCCCTATCCCCACCCGCACAGCGCCGCCGAACCCCCTCTCGCCCACGCCTTATCATATTCTCTTTTTTTTTTCTTCTTTTTTGTATCCTGTTGTTCATTTGATAAGGAATAAATTGTTGTGGCATTTTATTTGTATATCGGACCATGAAAATATTGAGTTTGCGTTTGGAACTTTGCAATAAAAATGGTGAGGAAGGCGGCTGCAATGGTGATGGTGGTGGGTGAGATGCCGTTCAAATTATAGCGGCGATAGTGGGTGTGCAAATCTACCATTCAATTATTTCAATTATTAAGGGTATATTGGGTAGTTTAATATTTGCGTGGGTGAATTTCCTAATGTTGGGGGTGTCAATAACCGTACCCAAAGAAAATACTGAACGGGCCTATTGAGATCGTTATACCGATTCATCGTTTAGTATGGCCATTAGGCCCAAAATCAGCATGGGATATTAATATTCGAATACCGAGTGTGGAGTAAAGTTCATTTGTTTCACAACCTCTCTCACAATTGTTATGAAATTTGTGTGTGAAAAAGAAAAATTTACTGAGCAAATGCTGTTAAAAAAATTCAGAGAGTAAAATATGAAATTGAAATAACGACAAAAACTTACTCGTATATAATTTCACCAGAGGCTGAATTTTGATCGAGGGTTTAGCAAATTAGCAAAAACGAAGAAGCAGAGTTCCTGCCCGCGCCTCCACCAATCGATTACGGCAGCCGCCACCGTCGTTTATCCGGCTCCACCCGCGGTTGCGCTGCTCTCCAGGTACTTTTTAATGTGCGACTTCTTCGACACAGAGTCTAGTAATTTTTTAGAGCAAGGATAGAACACTTAAAACGTAATGTGGTACGTGGATCAACCGCACATGCAAATCAATTCTATGAATACTAGGTGAAAATGAGTTATTTATTAACAAATGCTTGGACGAGTCAAATTGAGTAGGTTTGCTCATGATGAATTAGGCAATCGTGAAGTGCTTTGAACTAAAAATGGTTCGATCTTAGGGTTCTTGAGTTTGAAGATAACGCGTATGTGTATTTGTGAAGGAACTCTAAGAAGTATTTGAAACTCGGTTTTAGGTATACAAGAATTGAATGAATCATAAGATTTAATTTGTTTGGTTGATTCCTATGTGATCACGACAGTTTCTTCTAGTTGCAAATTTGGGTGATTTATCTTAGGTTTCCATTATAATAGATGGTCATGTTTGTTGTGAGTAGTGAGATATTGGTTTTCTTTTACACGCTAAGTAATTGTAAAATTTAAGATAGGGGCCAATGGTCATACTCTAGTTCATTTTTCTTGAACATCAGAAGTAGTAGCTGACATTGAAAATTTTCATACAAAAAGTGTTGTCACAAATAGTTTGGTGGCTAGACAAAGTAAAAGGGGAAATTGTGTTGCTGCTTCTTTTGAACAATCTCTTAAAGTAGGCTAATGAGGCAATGATATAAGTTGTTCTGGACCATATTACTGTATTGGAAGCTACGTATGTTATATTCCTTTTGTTTCCATATTTATATCCGGTTGAACCAATTGTTCTCTGATTGTTCGTGTTGCTTTTTGATCTCCAATATTAACTTCTGGATATCCAAATATAGTAGCAGTATAGTATACTCCCGAGTCTCGGAACACTATTGTGGCAAACCTCCATAATGGCAATTAGATTCGATTATCGAAAAGGCAATGGTGTGTAAAGGTATTCCTATGTGCAGCCTGGTGTATTCTTAATAATGTCCACCTCGCCCTTGGGCCTCAGCATGTGGGGACCACACATTTCCATGTGTCCGGCCAGGTGGAAGATTTTTATTGCATTTGCAATAGTCTAATGTTGTCTTCAAAAAGTGAAATGACACCTACCAAATTCGCAATATTGACCAAGTCATTTTGAGAAAGCAAATCCCTAGAAACCAAATCTTGAACGGGCTAACCCTAAATTCATATAGTTTCAAATATTTTACTTTCATTTTGAACTAATTTGTGAAGGGTTTGGAATCCACTCTAATTTGGGTGGATTTAAATTCCATTGATTTTTCAAACCCCTCAATATAATCGCTGCCAAACTCTGTTAGGTCATTTCGATTCTTATCCACCTACTCTCCCATCTCTCAAGCCGATACTGAAGTCCAACTGCAATTATCAGCATATGAGCATATATGTCCCATGAGCCACTATCCATTAACAAATTGTGAAATTATGCTTGTGTATTTGCTTATGTTCTCTCATCTCCTTGCTTCCCTGAAATTGTATTTTTTCTCGCAGCAATGTAATATGTTTATGTAACATATTTCTGGTAAATGAGTCTTTTATTCAGTCTGTTGGAATTTGATCAATTTTTAGTGACATTTTTCAGTGAAAACCAGTTATCGGGAGGAAGTAATTTACATCCAAGCAGAGGTCCATGGCATCTAAGGAGCACGTAGAGATTTCATCTGACGATTCTTCTTCATCTGACGATTCTTCTTCATCTGACAATGACGCTTCAATGGTGGATCCGCCAAGCGATGAACCACAAATTGTTTTATCTGATGAAGGTAATTAAAGTAGTCATTGCTAAAAAAATGCGATATGGTTTTGATTCTGTGCGCTATTTACAGAATAACTGATAGCATGATATATTCAGCTAACATCGGAAGCATGAGCTCCTAGTTTAATATTCTGTTGGTAATAGACATTTAGCTGAGTGCCATCTTTTTGCTGTACATATAATAACAACATATCTCGATTCTATTTTATATCTGGTGTGCAACAAGATTGATGATTTTGATGTGCAATAATTCGTTCAGCATTGGTATCATAGAGCTGATTGTGGTTTAATCTGCATCTCTTTCATCTCTATTATAATGGTATACTGACAAATGAAGTTCGATACACCCTGATGCCAGAACTAAATCCTTTGAGTTCCTATAATGTACAACTCACTGATGCATAACTTATACCATGAAATACAGCATGGCTATTCAGAAGAGCAAAAAGCTATCACGAATTCATGAAGCTGCTCCGAGTACCTACTAACCGTGGCTCTGTTATCCCCTATACATCATGGGTCGGATTGGGGAAATCTATCAAGAAGTTGTACAACCAGCCTTTGCACTACCTCACTAATATTGAACTGAAACGCATGGACCGTGGGAGGCTTGGAGCAGAGGATGAGAACTTCCTGTTGTATAGCATAATTCATCCTGTGAAAGCTGAGGCTACCATTTGGCTTATGGAAGAGGTTCATCGACGCACCTCATCTCCCCACTATTTGCATCATCTCTGGCAGGCGGATCCGAACTATCATGCTTTCATTGATCCCATTTTTCCTAAGCTAGAACAATGAGCAGTGTGGAGATGGAAGCTGTGTTTGTAAAATCTATCCAGGCTATACTCTTGATGAAGAAGTTTGAGTTTCTAAACTGTTGTTTTAGCCTATTACTTATAACTAGATAATTGAACTTTCTTTTTCTGTTTTTTGTATGTTTATGAGTGTTCTATCCGTGTTCTTATTTTCATGTATACAAACTCTGTCCGTGAGCATTGTTTTGAAATGAGGATGTAAATGTAATTTCCGTTGTTGAACATTTCTCAGATTTTATGTCAAATCAAGTTTCTAAGAGTAGATAGTATGATGTTATTACACTATGAGGCACTCTTGCGTGAAATGGAGTGTAATTTGATCATTGACGTTTTAATACTTTGAGAGAAATGAATATTATCATAGATGAGACTGTCTCATACGAGTTTTTCTCATATATTATTATTATTATTATTATTGATTTTCTTAATGTCAAATCAATCAATTTTATTTTATATAAACAAGTAGGTTTTTCAAGAGTGATTGTGGTTGGATTTGAAAATTCTAATTTTAGTAAGAATAACACTCTTGTGAATCAGGTTTATATATGAATTTTATCACTGTTATATATAAAAATTATCACTATTATGTACAAAAATTTTCACTGTTTGATAATATAAAATATTTTTTAAATAGTGATAGTTGTTTAAATAACAATGATAATTTTTTTTGGTTATAATGATAATAATTTTTATACATAACTTGATTATCTTAAAAAATATCGAGTTAGCATCTTACAAGGGTTCAACAAGTATTTATCTTTTAATAAATCCCAAATGGGTTCATACAAGTATTTATCTTTTAATAAATCCCAAATTAGACCAAGACGAGTTTCATATATTTATATTTATTTATTTATATATGTACATATTAATAATTTATTAATTTAATATATAAATTTATTCGAACATTCGCAGTAAGTGTGTTAAAAATTTATTTTTGCCGAGTGAAAAATTCACAGAGTAAAATGTGAAAAATATAGTGACAAAAACTAGCGGAGAATTTTGACAATGGGTTTGGAAACTTGTTAAAAGAAAAAACACCGCTTCGTACTCCGAATTCACTCGATTCAGATCTCCGCCGCGTCTCCACCAGTCGATTACGACGGCCGCCATCGTTTCTCCGGCGCCACCTATGATCGCGCTGCTCTCCAGGTACTTCTTAATTTGTGACTGCTTGGACACAGAGTCTAGTAATTTCAGAGAGCAAGAATCGAACACTTAAATAACGTAATTGTGAGCCGTGGTTCATTCACACATGCAAAGCAATTCTATGAATTCTAGGTAAAGAGGAGTTATTTATCAACAAATGTTTGGACGAGTTAAATTGAGTAGGTTTCCTCATGATGAATTGCGCAATTATGAACTGTTTTGAACTAAAAATGTTTAGGTTTTAGAAATATTTAGTTATTAGATAACTTATTACTCCTTATATATGTATTGTTGACTAGGTTATTTGATTTCATAGAATAAATTTGTAATTCATAAAGAAACTGCCAAATGAAATCAGTACTTATGATGCCAAGACAGGTTGAAAACAAATGATAGCAATAATGGTTTTCAAGAGAAAGTTAAGCTTCCTTGAGAAAAGATATTGATTTTCGGTTGCATGCTAAGTAATTGGAAACTTAAAATAGGGGTCATAATCTACTTAAAACATCATAAGTAATAATACTGTAATAGCTGAAAATTTTTCAAACAAGAAGAGTCTCATAAATATTTTGGTGGATAGGCAAAGGAGAAAAAGGAAAATTTGGTTGCTGCTTCTTTTGATATAAACAATAACGTGAATTAGGCTGATGGGGCAATGATATAAGTTGCGCTGGACCATATTACTGTATCGGAAGCTATGGGTGTTAGGTTCCTTTTGTTTCCATATTTATGTGGTTACTCTTGTTGTTTTTTTGGTTGTTTGGTTTCGCACATCTGCAGCATGGAGCATTAGTTACCTATGGGCTCCCATTCGGGAAAAATTGTAGTATGCATTCAATTTCCTTTCTTGATATTCATCATGTGCTATTTGATGTAATTTAATCTTATCTTGATGTGCTTCGCTGTAGAGAGATAAGCTCATAACTTGCTGGTTGCTTAGAATTTATTTAGTTTGTTCCATTTATCTTGGGTGTAGAGGAAGCCTTTACCATCCCCGAAAACAATTCCACACCTGTCGATCCAGCCTACGCACCTTCAATTCGGTGAAAGCTATGCATTGATAACAAGATGGTGCCATGTCATCAACCACAAGTAACGCTAAACTTTGAGGCAAGCATTGCATTGATAACACAGTGCAGGTTTACTCTAATGTTCAAATCAGTCTTATTATTAAATTACCATATCTCCTGATCTCCAATATTAACTTCTGAATATCCAAATATAGTAGCAATATACTCCCATGTCTCTAAACACTATAGAGAAATAGGTGAACCTCCACAATTGCAGTTAGATTCGATTAAGGAAACCAGCAATTGTGTCTAAGTGTATTCTTCTTTCCTGGTGTTAGATAGCTTGATGGGCTATACCTGCTTTTGAAAATGGCCACCTCACTCTCGGGCCTCGGCATCGGGGAACCTCACATCTCTCTCTGTTCTGCCAGCTGGATGTTTATAATTGTATTTGTGATAATGTCGTGCTGTCTTCATAAAGTAAAATTATATCTATTGAAAGGATTCCATCTTATCTAAAAGTCGAACTTGTAGAGATGTGGAATCAATTCATTTATATTAATTCGCTAACACTTTCTCTCACTTGTGGGCTGAAAATTCAACTCTATCCTCTAGGGAGGAGCCCATCGAGTGACAATTTAATATTGGAGGAGTTGCTTTCAGCGAGATTTGAACCCAGGATGTGGGCATGAGCCAAAGACTCTGATACCATGATATAATTCAATCTCTTCTAGAAGTCCAAATTTGTAGCCGTGTTTGGTTAGGGATGTGGTGGATGGGATGGGGATGGAAATAGGTGGATAGGTGTAATAGTAATTATTCCCTCCATCCTCTATTAAGTTACCCATTTATTTTTTGCACAAGTTTTAAGGAATATAGTAATAAATGTGTAGTGGGGTGTTGAGATGTGAAGGAAAGAGAAAAGGTAGTGAGAGGGAGAAAAGGTGAGTTTGTTTTAATTTTAATTGAGTGGCAATTGGTGTAATATAATGAAGAATAGGGATAGTAGTTATAAAAGGTGGGGACACACTTTGCCAAGTATGAAAATGAATAACTTATGTTGGGAGCTTATTAGAGGACGGAGGGAGTATGTGTTTGGTTAGGGATGGAGAAATAGCGTTGAATGGAGCTCTATGTCAAATCAAAAGTGATGTTGTACTATTTTATATTGTTAGTTAGTGAAGTGTAAGAAAAGTAGGAAAGAGAATGATTGGAGGTAGAAGAAAGGTATGAGAGAGAATTCGGGGGTGATATGATTGCGTGAAAATAGTTGTGTAGGTGTATTATAGGGTTGGATGAGGATTGGGATGTGCCCATCCAAAATCGGATGAGATGGGGGATGGCCCATCCCCATCCGGATGGGGCCATCCGTAACCAAACATGTGCGGTGTGGAATCAATTCATTTATTAATTTCCCAACACCTACCAAATCCACAATATTGGCCAAGTCATTTTGAGAGGCAAATCCCTATAAAACCAACCTCGATGGCTAACCCTAAATTCATATAGCTGCTTTCGCCGTCATCTATTGAGCTCTGCCAATCTCGTCTGCAGTCATTGCTTCTGCTGTCGAGTAATCATGAAAAATCAGGCACCTCCGCATTTACAAGGTAAACACTCTCAACTCCCTGAGGTTGCGTTTCGATTGAACAATTTCAGGATGAATGATCCACGGTATTTAATCTAATGTATTCATATCGATTTCAATTTCATTACTTTCATTTTGAACTAATTTGTGAAGGTTTTGAAATCTACTCTAATTTCGGTTGATATAAATTCCATTGGTTATAAATTCCATTGGTTATCAAATCCCTCGATCCAAGCGCTATCTGGCTCTACTAGGCCGAATATAATTCCATTGATTTATCAAATCCCTCGATCCAACCGCTATCTGGCTCTATTAGGTCGATTCAATTCTTACCCATCTACTGTCCTATCAACGTACGAGCATAATTTTTAGATCTTATGAATTTGGATTCTAAATCTGAATATATTTCATTTTATTTACTCCGCGAATTACTATCCATCACAAAAATGTGAATTTATGCATATGGAATTGCTGATGCCTTCTCATCTCCTTCTATCCCTGACATTGTAATTTTTCTCACAGCAATGAAATCTGTTTAAGTTATATTCCTGGTAATGAGTCTTTTATTTGTTCTAATTGTGATATCCCCCACATCCCTGTTGGAATTTGATCAATTTTTTATGGCATTTCAGCAAGCACCAGTTATCGGCAGCATGAATTTCAACTGCCATCCCATAAGCAAATGGAGACTCTGTCTGATGAAGGTAATTAAATTAGCAATTGCTGAAAATGTGATATCTTTTTTATTCTCTGTGCATTGTTTACAAAAAAATCTGATAGCATGAGATTTGTATTTTATAAGTTTATGAAGCAATGTGAATGTAAAAGGATTGAACTTTGGTGTTTTGTGAATAAAAGGTGAAGTTATTTTTTATGCCAGAATATGCCAATTCTGGTAAATAGCAAAGAACCTTTAATATGTTAAGATAAAGGCTTCGTTTTTTTGTTTTGTTTCTGTAGCTGCTGTACTCATATACTGTACTCATATAATGTGCTCATTCCTAATTTCTCTTGTACAATGTAGAACCCCATTTTGCGTCGTCTTTTCTGCAATGAATTATTATAATGTGGTATGCCGACAAATCCTTTTGTGTTCCTATAATGTACAACTCACTGATGCATAAGTTGTGGCATGGAATACAGCATGGCTGTTCAGAAGAGCAAAAAGCTATCAAGAATACATGAAGCTGCTCCGAATACCTACTAACCGTGGCTCTCTTATCCCCTATACATCATGGGTCGGATTGGGAAGCTCGATCAAGAAGATGTACAACCAGCCTTTGCACTACCTCACTAATATTGAACTGAAACGCATGGACCGAGTGAGGCTTGGGGGAGAGGACGAGTTCATCCCGTTGGATACAATCGTTCATCCTGCGAAAGCTGAGGCTACCGTTTGGCTTCTCGAAGAGGTTCATCGAAGCACCACGTCTCCGCACTATCTGCTTCATCTCTGGCAAGCTGATTCCAACTATCATGCTTTCATTGATGCCATTTATCCTAAGCTGGATTAATGAATAGTGAGGAGATGGAAACCACATTATTTCAATTTATCTAGTCTACTCAAATGAAAAAGTTTGAGTTTCTAAACACTTGTAGTAGACTATTACTTTTCGGTAACTCAAGTGCATTTTTAAATGGTATTAATTGTTTTATTAAAAGGTATTTGTTGGCCAGTATTAATTATTTTCACTGAATAATATTTGTTGTTTTCATTGAACAATATTAGTTGCACAATCCCAATTTTGCATCTAAATTTTGATGGAGGGTGGAAATACTAGTTTTATCATATATAATGTAAGTAGTTAAATACTCATTTGCAGAAAAACCTGATACAATTTTTCAAGACATTATTTTGATAATTACAAAGAATTCTTGCAACGCATTTCCTTCTTCGAAAAACCTCGTATCATCAATAATCACAGCAACTACACAAACCTTGCTAGAAAAAAAGAAAGCTGTTATTATCTCGATCATACACTTTCGAAACCATCTTCGTAGACAAATGGCAATCCGAGCACATCCGTAGATTCTCAACAACTCGTACGGGCATCCTTGACCTAACGAAACATGCCCAAAGGCGATGGCCAGCTTCTCACTATGTGGACTGAGAAAGAATTCTTTCTCGTCTTCATTCGAATCAATCAAAACATTCGATAAATCGGGAACATAGCCTTTGTCTATAAGCCTGCAGTTGAACCCAGAAGTTTCCTCATGCCACTTCCTTTCACACCATTCTAACCCTAGCAACACCACTCCATTTTCCAGCAGAAGCATATATATTCGATAAAAGAACATGAACTCCGGTTTTGCCCCTACCAGATTCAGTGATCATCTCGAATGCTCGAGTCACCATCTTCTTGTTCTTGTGCATTCTACAAGCGCCCAAAAACGCGCTCCAAATATCAGCATTCGGCTCTATAGGCATCCTAGTTATGAAATCGAGAGCTTCGTCTAGTAAACCTCCTTGGCCTAGTAAATCCACGATACATCCATAGTGCACAATATGTGGAGTAATCCCCTGTTCCTTCATACTGTTAAATACACCCATCCCTTGCTCGACTAATCCTCCGTGGCTGCACGCAGTGAGTACTTTCGTGAAGACTACTTCATCGGGTTTTATCTTTTCCCCGAGCATCTCATGAAAGAGCTCAACCGCTCCTTCCCCGTTTCCTTCCATAGCCACTGCTCCGATTGCTGCTGTCCAAGCAGAGACGTCCCTCTCCTTCATCATGTTAAACACCTTCATCGCGCTTTTTGGGTCCCCACACTTTGCAAACATATGAACGATCGCTGTGCAGAGGCGTAGATTACAATGAATATCGTATTTCTCAATGTAGTTGTACGTCCACTTTGCATGACTCAATGATCCTAAATACCCACAGGCTGATACAACACTCACCATTGTAACCTCATCAGGGACCATCCCTTCTTTCTGCATCGAATGGAACAGTTTAATCGCGGTTGAAAACAAGCTTTCTTGAACCAAAGCACCAATAAACGTGTTCCAAGAAACGATATCCCTTTCAGGCATCTCATCAAACACTCTCTGTGCCGATTCAAGATCACCATTTCTAGCAAAACCCGCAAGCAGAGAATTCCACGAAAAAAGCGTCCTGTTGGGCATTTGATCAAACACTCTGCAAGCCAATTCTTGCTTGCCACACTTGGTATACATATCAATGAGTGAATTCTCAATGCTACCCCTACCGTCTATCCCATTCCTTAGTACATAGGCATGACATTGCATCCCTACGCAAAAATCCCCGATTTCAGCCAAAGTTGCAATCACAGACAACATAGTAACCCTATCAGGTTTCGGTCCAACACCAATCATCTCACGAAACATATCAAGCACCTCTCTCCCCTTCCCCAACTTCACATAATTCGACATGAACGTATTATAAAGACCCAAATTTTTATCACCAGATTCATCAAAAAGTCGCCTCGCCTTCTCTGCTGCACCACATTTCATATACATATCAACAAGTGCACTTATCATAACAGCATTAAACGATACCCCAAACCCTTTAGTACATTCCAAAACCCTATCTCCCAAATTCAAATTCCCCAATTTCGCACAGGCTGAAATCACACTCACTATAGCAACTTCACTAGGCTCGATTCTCTCATCAATCATCTCAAAAAACAGAGAAACTGCCTCATGATAACATTCCCTTCTCGCATACCCACAAATCAAACTAGTCCAAGATACAACATTTCTTTCAGACATTTCATCGAACACCTTCCTCGCACTATCAATTTCTCCACACTCGCCGTAACAAAACACCAGAGAATTCGAAACAAAAACATCACCATAATAACCCATTTTCACAACAGAGCAATGGAGCTGCTTTCCTTCAGAAAGCCTCAATTTTTTAGTACAAGCACTCAATACAAAGGGAAAAGTATAATTATCAGGCTCAACGCCATCAACCAACATATCCACATACATCAAAATCGCGTCTTGGAAATTCCCGGCTAAAGAATTTCCTCTTATCAGAGAATTGTACAGGTAAATTGTACTGCTACTCCAATCCTCAGAGCTGTTCTTGAATATAGTAAATGCCTTTTTTGCGTATTCTAAGCTTTCGGAAGAGCCCGTTTGCGAGTATTTGGCAATGAGTTTAGTTAGTAATGTGGGGTCATCCATTAGGCCGTGTTTTGTGCATAGGCCATGGAGTTGTTTGATTTCTTGAAGATTTTTGCAGGATTTGAAATTGGGTAGATAGGATTCTTGCTGGGTTTGGACCTTTGTGTTGAAAGATTGTATGTCTATGGCGGAGCGGCCGGTGGTGGTTAGGGGAGGAGAGGCGACGATGGTGGTGAAAGCCATTGGCGTACTAAGTGTTTGTAGAAAGTCCTGCGTGAGTTTGTATAAAGAAGAACAAGTAGTAGTGCCAAAACATTTGTCACACCTATAGAAACATTAATTTGAAATCAATGTTTTTTTTAACTTTTCTACATGTCTTGTTCTTATTCGAACAAATAAAGAGTGGTTTCATATGCATATAGGTACAACGGGCTTTAATGACGTATTTTAGAATTATGAAACTTGTTATATTAAAAAATATAACTTGTTTACACTGAATTGTGCAATTATTTTTTTATATTAATAGTTGCACGGTTCAACATAAATAAGTTACATCTTTCAGTATAATTAATTGTATGATTATAAAATGCACTATAATTGCATGATGTACTGGATGAATATAATCCTTATTAAAAAGATCTATCTCAAACTTAATTGAATATTTTATAAATAGCAATAAAGCAATTTTGTCCATGTTATTTATATTATTCAAATATCATTATGTTACAATTTAACTTTTAACAAAAATAATTTTATTCCTTTAATACTAATATACGCTCTGTTTAATTACTTTGCGTAAGCAATAATTATGTACGGTCACGTTTTTTCATTTTGTGTAATTTATATAAGTTGGTCAGATTTCAAACATTTTCTACGTGGGTAAGGAGAGTGTTTTTTTTTCTTTTTTCTTGTTCATTTTGAAATCGTCTGAGTTTGGTTGAGGTGAGATCTGCTACAAGAGTATTGTGCTGTCGATATAAAGTATTCATCAACATAAAGAGAAGAGGTTTCTTGTTTATATATCTATCCCATTTTCCTTAAAAAGAATAGTTAACATACAAATCTAATTTCTCATTTGAGGCAATGTTAGAAATTTATTTGGGATGCCATATTCCATCAAATGAGCCAAATTGACTGTATGAAAGGGCTGGGAGATTTTGATTTTTTTTTTTTATGAATATTCAGTCATAAGAATGATAGAATTATAGATGTTTTGGTGGGATGATCATATTAGTGACTTCAACTGAAAAATTTGATGAAGAGTGCAAGAGGTGCTAAATAAGAAAACTGGAACAATGCTTTTTAAAATGAACATTTCCGCTTATCTAACTAATGCACTTCGTTTTGGGAAGCAAATGGTAGGTCCCTCATGGCTAGTTACAGTCATAAGATTGAAACTCCCTTGAATCCTCAAGCACGTGGATGCATGATAATAATGCAGTTGGTTATCAGGGCTGCAAACGTATATAACCTGATACCGATGCCTGTAATTTATAGAGTAAGGCTGAAAAGTTTTAGTTACTAATGATATTAGTATGATATTTATGGAAGCTTTGTAACTTTAACACTATATTTCTTTTCTTACTCGGTTATTTTAGCATGAGCAGATGGAAGTTTTATATAATGAATGTAGACAATCTTGATAATTATGCATTACATTTACTTAAATTCAAAAGTAACTAACAGAATATGTGTATTGTATTAGAGGCTTAAGAAAATTTATTTTCTCTCTGAAACTATATATTTCCTATTAGACTTCCACTTCATACGCTAGATATTTATATAAAGTGTTTCTACCATATGTAATGCCAGTGAAGGCATGAGTTCCAGGCTGCATGCATGTGTTACATTATGCATAAAATGATGCCTATATGCAATAACATTTTGAGTGCATTGAGTTGCTGACACGTGCATTCAATCTAAATAGATTAGAAAAACTTCTAAGCAGAAGGTCTTATCACCTTATACTTTGAACTTTGAATAAATTTCGAGCATCTTGTTTGCGGAAAAGCTTTCAGCCTAAATATATTATCCATATGACATAGATTAGATGCACAATGAAGGAGTTAGGCCAGATCACTTTCAGTTTGAGCCTTTCACTCTTGCTATTGGATTCAGTTTTATAGGCAAGTGTTACATTATAGTTAGTTTGGTGGTCTATCTCCAGAAGTTCAATGTATGAAAGAAGAAATAGGTATGTGCAATCCCTAATGGATAACAATTTCCCTAAAAAGGAGATGGAATTTTATGGCAGCTTTAACAGTTCAATTATAATGACTGCTATATTTTTTTGTTATATTTAGAAGCAATTACATTTAACTAGTAGATTTGTGGTTTTGTCTAAAATGGTAATTTCTACATACGGATCTTCCCAAATTGCTTTCTAGGGGCCATAATTGTCCTTTTCACGCGCGTTTGAGCTTTCAAAAGTGCCATTGAATACATTAATGTTTCTTTCACTTTGCCTCTGTCTTATAAAAGGGTTGGGTTGCCCTACATTTTATTTTCCTACAACAAACTCCCATTCCCATTCTCCAAACTGGGTCTCCATCATGGCCGCCTTAGACTCAAGTTGCAGCATGAAGCCTAATGTTTTATTGATATGTGTTGTTTTTGTGAAGTAGGGAATTTAATGTTTGATTGGCATCTATTAGAGTTAAAGGGTTATGATCAATATGGCAAAAACTTTGTTACTCTTGATTTTAAAATCTGCTATTAGATCTGCTGTAATTACTGGTTCCCAAGTTCGACACACGATAACGGTTTTTAGGATGGGCTTGAACTTGTGGATTTTCAAATTTAAGTTATATGTAATAATGGTGATGCCCCACAAGAATGAATAAGGAGAAAATGGGAGAATGAATCAAGATCAGTAACACATTTATCCTCACTTATAATTGGTCAGAGCTCAAGTAACTTGAATTGCTCTATCTTGACAGAAGGGGAACTCTTATGGTTGCCTGAAATGGAAGGGGAAGATCGACAAAACCTCATAGATGAGGAGTTATCGATATTCGTTATTTGTCGATTGCACTGTGCGTAATTACCACAATTGAAACTTGTTTCCATGGGTGTTTTAGAAATAATATTGAAGATATCGAGGTGAATGTTAAAAATGATACTCCTCTCTAATAGGTAACAACTTAAGCTTTTAGATTAGGTGTTCACTTATCAAAAACCATGTCCAATAGCTTTAAATAACCGCACAAGGAATCGGAGTGTGTAGAAGATATTGAGATAAATGTTAGAAAATGATACTTCCTGACTGTAACAACTAATATTTTTAGATGTGGTGGTCATTCAACAATTAAATTTCAAGTAGAAGTGTTTTTTTATGGCTACTAGGCTATTATCAATGACTTAATTTGTCTGGTAAGCTACTCGTGCAGTTGTTGATTATTAGTGAATTTATTCTAGATTCTTTTTAGCATACCATCTATCTTTTAGATTTTATTTATGTAATCTCTTGTTTTCTTTTTCTTACTCTCATTTAAAACTTACCATGTCATGCCTCAATTAGGTAATTCCAACTCAAATGAAACAAGTTCCTGAGAATGAGTTCTCGATAGATTCGAAAATGTGATTGTCGATTCAGTTGTCAGAGGTTTTATCAGAGATTGGGATGCCATGGAAGATCTATTGCGCAATGTACTATATGATCGTCTTGGTTGGAAGATTGGCAGTGAAGGACAAATCTTATTCGCAGATCCTCTAGCAACTCCTAGAGTTAGTGGAAAACTCCCATTTTCTAGTAAAGAAACTGGATTGTATATTCAGATGTTCTAAGTGCAATTGACAAGTACTGAGCATTATTCCTAACTACTTGATGATGAGAGATACGAAGACGAAATGATAAATTATACTAGTATTTCCATGGAGCTTATACTATTACCACTGCAGCCAATTAGTTCCACTTTTTTAATAGGCAGTCCATCTATTACTGTGTTATATTCCACGAAAGTATCATTTGCTCCTTAGACGATGCACCCTTGGAATAATTATTGTTCAAACTATTCTCTGATTTTTTTTCTAAAACTTCAACACTAATTGAGATGTTATGGAACAGGCAGTTGGAGAGCGATTGGTGCAACTGATGTTTGAAACATTCAATGTCTCTGGCTTTTATGCATCTGAACAAGCAGTACTATCACTTTATGCAGCAGGGCGTATCTCGGGGTGCGCTGTTGACATCGGGCATGGAAAGATTGGTATGCATCATTGAATTTGTGTTGAAATAGGATGTAAAATTTGGTTGGCATTATTATGCTACAAATTTTTGTCTTAACACCAGTAGTTATTTGCTAGGGAATTTTATACTTGACTCAATCATATAATGGGCCTGTTATAGTTAACTCTTGCTGAATCGTCTTATTCTGTTTCTCGTGGAGCAAGGTTCTAGTTTTCATATTGATAAGATTGCACCATTAGCTACAAACATGTTAACTTGAAAGTTCTCATATAAGTGGGCTAAAGGAGATGGCTAATTTTTCAGAAGCTCATACCATTTGTTTGCAACACATTATACTTTGAAGAAGTGATATTTTGGAGATGCTTAACAGTAAAAGTTGATAGTGTTTGCATAAACATTTCAAATGCTAGTAGAAGTAGAGCCATTCTACATAAATAACATAATCTATCAAAGGCACCCAATGGCCAGCTTTTAGCTTTTGTCTAATTATTTAAGCACTTGGAAGAGAAAGAAAACTCTCAAAAGTGCTTGTCTAAAGTTAAAAAATGATTATGAGTCTACTTTTTTCTTTTTTTTTTGCAAAACCGCTGTAGTTTTTCACCTATAGGACGTACAATAAGACACTTCTTTCCAACATAACAGGATCTCTTTACTTCATGTTTCCCCCTATAATCTATTTCTTTTTGGCTCTCTTGATGACATCCAAATTGCTGGGGTTTGCTGGATTGACATGTTGTGTGGAATTGTGGTCTTTCATGTTTGCCCTAATCGGGTCCTCCTTGGCATATTCAAATCTTCTCCTATCGAGATTTTAAAAATCTCTTATAGAATAGGAATATATTTGAGCAAATTGACAATTATTATCTTTTGTTAGCAGTGTTAGTTAAGTATGTTTTCTGGATAATCAATGTAATAATAACTCCCTCCTTTCCAATTTAATTCACTTTACAGAAAAAAATTTGTCAAAAATATCAGTTGCTTTTGGTTTTCCAAGAGGAATTAAATATTATTTTCCAACTTTACCCTCTTCTTAATTTTTGTGATATGTGAAACCCCCAAAAGGATATATTAGTCATTTTATACAAATATTATGGGTATTAAATGTCTTTCTTAATCTATTTGAAACACCCAAAGGCAACCGTTAAAATTGAAATGGAGGGAGTAATGTTTAGTTGGCTAAGTTGGATGTTAAATAAATTCATTTAGTCACCCTCTCATTTCATCTAAAGTTTTCTCTTCTCTGATGGTTTAGAGGAGCTACATAGGGATTTAAATCGAAATGAACCCGTAACTTCGCACCTTTATTGAAAAGGTCCCGTATATATTACATGTTTCAATTTAATCTCGTATGTTTTTAATTTGTGCCGATTTAGTCTCAAATCACCGGAGACCGGTCAAACTACCCAAAAACGACGTCGTTTTATGATAAATTCCCGTCCGAAATTAGGGGCGCGTGTATCACACGCTCCTAAAACGACGTCGTTTTTGGGTAGTTTGACCGATTTCCGACTATTTGGGACTAAATCGGCACAAATTAAAAACATACGGGACTAAATTGAAACATGTGATATATACTGCGGCACTTTTCAATAAAATTTAAAATATTTTGAGACCATTTCGATTTAAATCCCGAGCTACATATATTTCAAGATTTTGGTAATGAATTAACTTCTCCCCATATTCTCAGATATTGCTTCAGTTATTGAAGGTGCTGTTCAGCATATATCTTCTAGAAGATTGGAGATAGGGGGTTTGGATTTGACGAACTTATATCCTCAGCACAGCACGCATACAACTTCTTCAGGCATGCCCTGAGGAGCAGCATACTCTGCCTGATGGCCAGGTAATCTATTCGGCTTTGGTATATTGTGATCGCAACTTCTAGGAAATGCTCAGGTATTTTTCTGCACTTTAACATTGTGTCAAGAAGGCGGATTCATACATTTTGCAGTGTTATATCTTGATTGATTTTTGATATCTATGGGGCTCCCCAGAAAAAAAATTCACATCTCTTTCTAGACTTTTACGTGATGTTTGTTTTGGGTTTTAAGTGACTTTTTAAAAAATGGGTTTGAAATTTACGGGATTTTGAAATTTTGATAAATCATAAATAGTAAATATGTGTTTGTTTTGGGTTTTTAAGAAAAGAATGATAAGATTTAATTTTATGTCAAATCAATGTGTAAGAGTGGATAAAATTGTATTATTATATTATTATTGAGTATGATTCTAATAATTGGGTGATGTGTATCATGTTTTAAATATGTTAAAGTGTAATTGCATTGGATAGTTGATAGAAGGTTGAAAGGTGTTGTATTGGTGGTTTTTTAAAACCAGATTTCAAAAAATCGAACTAGACCTAATTTAAATTTCAAAACCCAAATCCTGCTTTTTAAAACCCAAGACACACATTATGACGTGGTATTGTATCGACGTGTTTATCTTATGAATTTCATGTGATAACAATTGCAAAAGAAAGGTATACTGTTGGTAAGGCCTTATTTCAACCCTCAATTTTGGGGTTAGAGACGCATGGAATGGTGGATCAACTCTTTCGGTGTATTTCAACTGTGCCATATGAGAATCAACGCCAGCTACTAGAAAATACTATACTCTGTGGTGGAACCGTATCTATGGCTGGTAAGATTTGATGATTTTTTTCTTCTCTCAAATGAATGATTTCTTCATTGTATAATTATTATATGCTATAACTATAATCTCTATACTTGCAAAAATGGTCATTATTATAACTATTTTATAAGGTTCTGCAGATCAAGAGGGATTATACGTATCATAAATGCCTACCTCTTCCCGTTTGTTGATCATGTTGGAAATAGACACTATCACTTAAGAAAAGAGAGTATCAGTTATTTAAAATTGCATTGAATACAACTGTTGGATCTTTTACAGAACAATTGGGGTTATCATTTCCTTTACAACTTTAATCAGGCTTGCTCAGAATAAATCTTATGAGTGCCTAGTATCAGTGGAAGCTGTTGATAATGCATATTCAATCAACAATTGCAATATTTGAATTACTGAATTGATATTTCCTTCAGTTGGATACTGCTATCTGTTCCCATCAAAGACCCGTTACATAATTCTATAGTACTTGTTGAAGATTATGTTATGATTCTATCATTATTATGTTTCTAGTTTAGTCGTTCTATGTTCCGTTGGTTGATCATTATTATTCTTTCCTTATTCTGGTTGTAACTCTAGGTCTTTCTCCCACTATAAATACGGTTTTCTCCTACATAAAATCTATGCAAATTAATGTTGATTATGTTTGACCATGTTGGTAGTTCACACCTATACTTTAAGTGTTTGTTTTGGAAAATCTATTATAAAAAAATTGGGGCGTGACACTTGTTTGCCGTTTCAGGGTTTGAAGATAGGTTTGAAAAGGAAGATAAAACTTTCTCCCCAGTTAACTGGCCTACTCTGGTGAAGGTAATTTTATATAGTGGCTTTGTACGGTTAGCTTTACTTTATGACCTTCGTATATGACATGGCTGGCATTCGGAAGTAACTCAGCATGCTGAAATCATTTATTCACAGTAGTAAGATAATTTAGGAATTGGATTTGACAAGTTGGAAAATTTGATTGCTAGGTGAAAGCGTATCCCCGTTCAGCAACATATTAATGAATTTATAGACCTTGGGAAGACCATTATTTCTTTGAATATATTTTGAAAATTTATACTTAATTGCAGAGAAAATTGGCTAAGCTAATCAAAGGTGGCTACTTTCTCCTGCTGTTTGTAATTGAGTAGGATTGGCATGTTAAATACTCCCTCCCTCCGTCCCAATTTTAGTGTTATTTTTGGGTGTTTCACACGGATTAAGTCATTTAAGACGTATGATTATTTGTATAAAATGACTAATATACCCTCTTTGGTGTTCCACTGATTATTTTATCTCAATAAATGAGATATACATTCTTAAAAGGGTAAAATGAGTAAAATATTTAATTTCTCGTTGAAATCCAAAGCAATCTATATTTTGGAATAATTTTTCTGCAAAGTCTTATGTAAACTAGTTTTACCATGCAATTAGTTTTGCAATTTGTGTTTATTTTTAAACAGTACTAGTTGTTTCATTAAAAGGTATTAGTTTAATAGTATTAGTTCTTTCCTTAAGTAGTGTTAGTTGTTTTTACAATAAAGTGATAGATGTGAACCAATTGCATGGTAAACCAGTTTACATAAGACCAACTCCAATATTTTTCTCTAAATGACTGTTGTATTGAAACGGAGGGAGTTACATTACCATATATCAGGTCTTGAAAAACAATACCATGCTAAATCAAATGTGCATGTTATTTAATTTGCTGTTTAATTGGAGGCTCAAATCAAATGTTCATATGTACCAAATTCATACAAGTATATCTGATTTATATGAAAACCTTCTGTTTGATTACAACGTCCAGATTATATGCCGGAGAAGTTGAAAGATTGGTCGCCATGGGCAGGAGGTGCGATTCTAGCGAGATTCCTGTTTCCTCAAAATCAACATGTCACCAAAGCCGACTACAACGAAGCAGGTCCTTCCATTGTTCATCGCAAATGCTTCTGAAACTCATTCTTAAGCTCAAAAGCTCCATTCTTTTGCTTGGGAAAAAAGAAGTGAAAAAACAAAGATAAGTTGAATTTGGAGTTTGGCTTGCTCTAAATTATTATTGTTGCCAAATTTTTGGAACTACATTACATTATATGAACCACATTACATTATTAGAACCACATTATATGACCTTCTCCTTGATATCTATCATTCATTTTTGGTGTAATTTTGATCTCAATCGTTCACTTTGTTTTGGTAGGGTTAATAGTATTTGGTGAGATTGATTAGGGTTTGTAATTAAAATGTGTTATACTTGTACATCCGACATTACACTAAAAGCCCTAATTAGTAGTAATAATATATAAACATATTTCATAAAACTCGCTCCTGTGGCCTCTGTCTCTCACCCACACTTATTCAATATATACTTACTAATAAAAATCTTGATACTTTCCTTAATTAGGCTAGTCAATATAGAAAGAAAAACGGTCATAAAACTACACACTCCATATTAGTGCCGTTGGAAGCGTGTTTTTTCCGCCACAATACTACGTTATAAATATTAGTTCACTTTTATGATGTTCCCGCAACGCCAACTGATACGGCGGCGACTAGCAATGATACTGCGGCGACCCGGCAAGGTACTCTGTTTCTTCCAGCATACAATCGAGATGAACATTGAGTTAAATCACTTTTGTGTTTCTTGTTTCTTGATTTTCTTTTTAATGTGTAATAGGACGGTTTCTCTCCAATCCGAACATTAGGAGTGGGGAATTATAGAGAGATCGCCATGCTTTCCGATTCACATCGAGTAGTGGACTTGCGTCGTCCGGTGAATTCGTTCAACGACTGCATCAGCTTGAACGCGTCGATGGTGTTTCTGATTTTGGGATGGGGTGGAAAGGTGAAGGAGCGATTGGATCGTGAACGGCTGAGGTAAAGTATGCTTCTCTTGATGCTTTTCTCTCTCACTTGATTGGGGTTTCCAAGTTCCCTGCTGATTGATCGATCTTCATTCGTTGATCATGCCAAAAATTAATTTAGGGCTTTTCTGAGAACCAAAATTCTAGGGATTTTGATCAATTAATGTTTTGGGGTTTTCAATTCATGATATTTTGTAGATCGTTCGGTTTTCAGATTTTGGTGCCGTAAAACCTCAGTTGCATTGTATATTGTGAATTTTGATGAAATTTGAGTCTGAGAATTTGTGCTGTCAATATCTTTTTTTGTTAATTCTGATTTATATTCTAATTTTCGTCTGATTTTGCAGGTGCTGAGTGTATTGATCCATACATGGGTGGAGCAATGGGTTCATCGTGCTTGGCCCCGAGACAAAATATACTTTAAACCAGAAGAAGTAAAAGCAGCAATTGTGACTTGTGGAGGCCTTTGTCCTGGTCTCAATGATGTAATAAGACAGATAGTCATCACACTTGAGATGCATGTATGGTGCGAAAAAGATTGTAGGAATTCCTTTTGGCACGTTAATTTAGCTGAAATGCCATTATCAAGGAAAGAGGTTGAAAATATCCATCTTACTGGAGGAAGTTTCCTTGGAGTCTCACGTGGAGGACCTACAGTGAGTGAAATTGTAGACAGAATGGAGGAAAGAGGGATCAATATGCTCTTTGTGCTTGGTGGAAATGGTACACATGCTGGTGCGAATGCCATTCATGAAGAGTGCAGTCGAAGACGACTAAAAGTAGCTGTAGTTGGTGTTCCAAAAACCATAGACAATGACATTTGGTTTGATACTGCTGTTGAAGAAGCGCAACAAGCAATTTATGCTGCAAGCACACAGTGCTTATCGTGGTATTGGTGTAGTAAAATTGATGGGTCGTAATAGTGGATATATAGCTATGCAGGCATCCCTTGCTAGTGGACAAATTGATATAATCTTCATGGACCTCAGGGTGTCTTAAACCATCTAAAGTATCTCCTTGAGACTAAGGGATCTGCCGTTGTTTGTGTTGCAGAGGGAGCTGGGCAGGACCTCCTTCCAAAAACCTATGGCACCAATGCATCAGGAAACAGCATACTAGGAGATATTGGTGTCTATATACAACAAGAGACGAAGAAGTTCTTCAAGGATATGGGATTACCTGCAGACGTGAAGTACATCGATCCTACATACATGATCCGTGCATGCCGTGCAAATGCATCAGATGGAATTCTTTGTGCTGTTCTTGGTCAAAATGCTGTTCATGGTGCATTTGCCGGGTATAGTGGCATCACGGTGGGAATATGCAATACTCATTACGTCTATTTCCTGATTCCTGAAGTGATTCCTCAGCCAAAGACTGTCGACCCCAACAGCCGAATGTGGCATCGATGCTTAACATCAACTGGCCAACCAGACTTCATCTAACTTGTACACACAAAGGTTAGTAACTTATGCTTCATCAACTTATACTATATATACTTTATAGGACATGCATTTTCTTCCCATATTCTTCAACTGTACAGCATTGCCACTATGGCATGTCCATAATAAACTTGCAAGAGGACTTTCTCAATTTCCAAGTGTTGTACCAAATTCAACCTTTTTTTGGTTTCCTTGTTCCTAATTTAAACCGTTTATTAAGATTTTGGTGCCGTAAAACCTCAGTTGCATCGTATATTGTGAATTTTGAGTCTGAGAATTTGTGCTGTTAATATCATTTTTTGTTAATTCTGATTTATATTCTGGTTTTCGTCTGATTTTATTTTTTTAAATGTTTGTGTGTGAATTTTTATTGAGATGAAGATTGATTTTTGGGGAATTTGAGTATTTTTAGGGCTTTTGAGTTAACTCTATTATCTACTTGAAGAAAGCACTTTCCTATTTCTTGATTTTCTTTTTTATATGTGCAATAGGATGCTTCGTCTGCTGGTATGATTTGCGGTGCAAAAAGATATGTTGTAATGGGAACCCCGTAACATCGGTATGTTTTAAGTAATAATTTTGCAAATCAACTGTAATTAGGAAACATTCAATCTGAGATGCTTCAAGTAGAACATGAACCACAACATAGATCTATTGCCTATTTGGGGATATGTTGCTTTTCCACACTTCCCCTACTTGGCAATCACACTATTTTTCAATCATTAACTTGTTAACTGACGACTTAGAGATCGAAAACAAGATCCAGAAGTTGCCAATTTTAGAAAACATTTGGAACTTCATCTGTAGATACTTAACTATTTTCCTTAACATCAAACTTGAACTCTGCTGCCTAACTTTCATCTGCCTTAGTTTTTGGCTTGCATGACTGAAGCATGTAGTTACAGGCATTTACTGCTTCTCCAACTGTTTGATAAATCCATTCATGCCTAATTATGTCTATGCACTTTGATTTATCTAACTTCTTCATCACCTCCCCTCCCGGATTAGCTAATACAAGCTACACTTAAGTACGATTAGATGTTAATCCTTGCATATGAATATCAAGTATAATATTCAACTGTTGTTTATATTTACACTGTGTACCTGTCTATTTGTATATGTATTAGGTGGTGATATCACTGCTACGTGTACTTCTGTTCGTAGCAAGGCCAAGAACTTCGATCATGGATTGTATTTCTAATTCTACGACTTACAGAAGCATCGAACAATACCCAAAGGCAAATTCTGCTCCCAGGATTCTCATCCTTAATATCAATGGTCCAGTCTACTTCGCCAACGCAAATTACCTAAGAGGAAGGTACATGAGTATATAAACAATGCATATATGTCAAGTCCAAATCGAAAATACTCATTTGAGCGAATTATGCAAACAGTATATCGAGATGGATAAATGATGAGGAAGACAAGCTGAAGAATTCTCATGAATATGATCACATAACAGTTGTTGGAAGTATCAATAGAAGTGGGATTAGCATGCTTGAAGAAGTTAAGAAAAATACAGGTTTGTTTTCCTCATTACATCTATTTCTATATCTTGGTCATCCTACGTTGCTCATTATAAATCCTCATTTTTAATTTTCTAATTTTCTAATTTTCTAATTTTCTCTTAATTTTATATTATTTAATAAACTTTCTATCAATAAAACTGTAACTTCTCTCCTAATTTTTCTAAACTACTTTTATGTCAAATTTAAAACTATCTCTTTTGCTCACTACAAATCCTCATATTAGATTTTCTAATTTTCTCTTAATTTTACATTATTTATTAGACTTCCTATCATTAAAACCACAACTTATCTCCTAATTTTTCTAAATTTCAAATTATCTCTTTGGCTTCTTTAAAAAAAATAAAAATTAATCACTTTGGTTCACTACAAATATTCCTATTCAATTTTCTATTTTATCTTAATTTTAAATTATGTATTAAACTTCCTATCGTAAAAACTGCAAAATTCCTCTTCTAATTTTTCTAAACTAGTTCCATTTCAAACCTTCTCTTACATTTATTTCTCAAACTTTGTCATCCTACTTGGCTTACTACAAATCCTCCTATTCAATTTTCTAATTCTCTCTTAAGTTTACATTATTTAATAAACTTTCTATCATTAAAACCGCAACTTCTCTTCTAGTTTTTCTAAACTATTTCTATTTCAAATTATCTCTTTTGCTTACTACAAATCCTCCCATTCAATTTTATAATTTTCTCTTAAATTTACATTATTTAATACTTTCTATCATTAAAACCGCAACTTCTCTCCTATTTTTTTTTCTTAACTACTTATGTTTCAAACTTCAAATTATGACTTTGGCTTCTTTTTAAAAAAAAATCTTTTTGGCACACTACAAATCCTCTTATTCACTTTTTAAATTTTTATCTTAATTTTAAATTATTTATTAAACTTCCTATCGTTAAACCACAACTCCTCTCCTATTTTTTCTAAACTACTTATATTTAAAATCTCCCCTTACATCATCTCTCTAACTTTGTTATCCTACGTGACTCACTACAAATCCTCCGATTCAAATTTCTAATTTTGTTTTAATTTTATATTATTTATTAAACTTCCTATTTTTAAAATCACAACTCTTATCTTAATTTTTCTAAACTACTTCTATTTCAAATCTTCCCTTATATATCTATTTCTCAATCTTCGTCATCCTATGTTGCTTATTAAAAATCATCTTTTTTAATTTTCTATTTTTCTCTTAATTTTGCATTGTTTAATAAACTTCTTATCATTAAAACCTCAACTTCTCTCCTATTTTTTTTTAAACTTTAAATTTCAAATTATCTATTTTGCTCATTACAAATTCTCCTATTTAAAACCGCAACTCCTCTCCTAATTTATCTAAACTACTTTTATTTCAAATTTTAAATTATCTCTTTGCCTTTCTTCAAAAAAAAAAAAAAAAATCTCTTTAACTAACTACAAATCCTTCTTTCACTTTTTTATTTTTATTTTTAAATTATTTATTAAACTTCCTATCGTTAAAACCGCAACTCCTCTCCTAATTTTTCTAAACTACTTTTATTTCAAATTTCAAATTATCTCGCCTTCTTTCAAAAAATAAAAAAAATTTCTTTGACTAACTACAAATCCTTCTATTCGCTTTTTTTATTTTTCTTTTAATTTTAAATTATTTATTAAACTTTCTATAGTTAAAACCGCAACTCATCTTTTAATTTTTCTAAACAACTTATATTTCAAATCTCCCCTGTACAAATCCCCCCTGACTTTGTCATCCTACATGACTCACTAATAATCCTCCTACTCTATTTAATTTTTTCTTAATTTTACATTATTTATTAAACATTCTATCATTAAAACTGTAAGTTTTCTCCAAAATTTTCTAAACAACTTATGTTTCAAATTTCAAATTGTCTATTTTTTTCACTAAAAGTCCTCACTTTCGATTTTCTAATTTTCTCTTAATTTTACATTATTTATTAAACTTCCTATATCATTAAAACCACAACTTTCCTCCTAATTTTTCTAAACTACTTTTATTTTAAATTTCAAATTACCTCCTTGTCTTCATTACAAAAAAAAATAAAAAATTATCCCTTTGGCTCACTACAAATCCTCCAATTCAGTTTTCTATTTTTCTTTTAATTTTACATTACTTATTAAACTTCCTATCATTAAAACCACAACTTATCTCCTAATTTTTCTCAACTTCAAATTTCAAATTATCTCTTTGGCTTCTTTCAAAAAAAAAATAAAAAAAATTATCACTTTAGTTCACTACAAATACTCCTATTCAATTTTCTATTTTTATCTTAATTTTAAATTATGTATTAAACTTCCTATCGTAAAAATCGCAATTCCTCTTCTAATTTTTTTTAAACTAGTTCCATTTCAAATCTTCTCTTACATTTATTTCTCAAACTCTGTCATCGTACTTGGCTTACTACAAATCTTCCTATTCAATTTTCTAATTATCTCTTAAGTTTACATTATTTAATAAACTTTCTATCATTAAAACCGCAACTTCTCTCCTAGTTTTTCTAAACTATTTCTATTTCAAATTATCTCTTTTGCTTACTACAAATCCTCATTCAATTTTATAATCTTCTCTTAAATTTTCATTATTTAATACTTTCTAGCATTAAAACCGCAACTTCTCTCCTATTTTTTTCTTAACTACTTATGTTTCAAATTTCGAATTATGACTTTGGCTTCTTTAAAAAAAAAAATTCTTTTTGGCACACTACAAATCCTCTTATTCACTTTTTAAATTTTTATCTTAATTTTAAATTATTTATTAAACTTTCTATCTTTAAACCACAACTCCTCTCCTATTTTTTCTATATTCACAACTCCTCTCCTATTTTTTCTAAACTACTTATATTTAAAATCTTCCCCTTACATCATCTCTCTAACTTTGTAATCCTACGTGACTCACTACAAATCTTCTGATTCAAATTTCTAATTTTGTTTTAGTTTTACATTATTTATTAAACTTCCTATTTTTAAAATCGCAACTCTTATCTTAATTTTTCTAAACTACTTCTATTTCAAATCTTCCCTTATATATCCATTTCTCAATCTTCGTCATCCTATGTTGCTTATTAAAAATCATCTTTTTTAATTTTCTATTTTTCTCTTAATTTTGCATTGTTTAATAAACTTCTTTTCATTAAAACCTCAACTTCTCTCCTATTTTTTCTAAACTTCAAATTTCAAATTATCTCTTTTGCTCACTACAAATTCTCCTATTTAAAACCGCAACTCCTCTCCTAATTTATGTAAACTACTTTTATTTCAAATTTTAAATTATCTCTCTGCCTTCTTTCAAAAAATAACTACAAATCCTTCTATTCACTTTTTATTTTTATTTTTAATTTTAAATTATTTATTAAATTTCCTATATCATTAAAACCACAACTTCCCTCCTAATTTTTCTAAACTAATTTTACTTTAAATTTCAAATTATCTCCTTGTATTCATTAAAAAAAATAAAAATTTATCCCTTTGGCTCACTACAAATCCTCCTATTCAATTTTCTATTTTTCTCTTAATTTTACATTACTTATTAAACTTTCTATTATTAAAACCACATATCCTTTCCTAATTTTAAAAAAATACTTCTATCTCTAATTAGTTCATTGTTTTCTTTTTAAAAAATTAAATTATCTCTTTAGCTCACTAAAAATCGTCCTATTCAATTTTCTATTTTTCTCTTAATTATACATTATATATTAAACCTTCTATATTTAAAACCGCAACTCCACTTCTAATTTTTCTAAACTACTTCTATTTCAAATCTTTCCTTACATTTATTTCTCAATCTTGGCCATCCTACGTTGCTCAATATAAATTCTCCTTTTCAATTTTTTAATATCACTTAAAGTACATTATTTAATAAAGTTCTTATCATTAAAACCACAATTTCTCTCCTTTATTTTCTAAACTTCTTCTATTTCAAATTTAAAATTCTCTATTTTACTCACTACAAATCCTCCTATTCAATTTTCTAATTTGCTCTTAATTTTACGTTATCTATTAAATTTCCTATCATTAAAACGACAACTTCTCTCCTAACTTTCCTAAACTATTTCTATTTTAAATTTCTAATTATCCTTTTTTGCTTTTTAATTTTTTTTTTCTTTGATTCACTACAAATTCTTCTATTCAATTTCTATTTTTCTCTTAATTTTACATCATTTATTAAACTTTATATCGTTAAAACCGCAACTCTCCTAATTTTTCTAAATTGCTTGTATATCAATTTCAAATTATCTCTTGGCCTTTTAAAAAAAAAATTATCTCTTTGTTCACTTTAAATCCTCCTATTCAATTTTCTATTTTTCTCTTAATTTTACTTTATTTATTAAACCTCCTTCCGTTAAAACTACAACTCCTCTTCTAAGTTTTTCTAAATTACTTCTATTAAAAATCTCCCCTTACATTCATTTCTTAATCTTGGTCATTTACAAATCCTTCTATTTTAATTTTTCTCTTAATTTTACAATATTTAATAAACTTCCAATTATAACAAACACAAATTCTCTCCAAAATTTTCTAAACTACTTTTATTTAAAATTTCAAATTATCTCTTTTGCTCACTAAGTAATCATTCTATTCAGTTTTCTAATTTTCTTTTAATTTTACATTATTTAATAAACTTTCTATCATTAAACACAACTTCTGTCCTAAATTTTCTAAATTACTTCTATTTCAAATTATCTCTATGGCTCACTTCAAATCCTCCTATTCAATTTTCTATTTTTATCTTAATTTTAAATTATATATTAAACTTCCTATCGTTAAAAACTCAATTCCTCTTCTAACTTTTTCTAATTTTTCTAAACTAGTTCTATTTCAAATCTTCTCTTACATCTATTTCTCAAACTTTGTCATCCTACTTGGCTTACTACAAATCCTACTATTCAATTTTCTAATTCTCTCATAAGTTTACATTATTTAATAAACTTTCTATCATTAAAATCGCAACTTCTCTCCTAGTTTTTCTAAACTATTTCTATTTCAAATTATCTCTTTTACTTGCTACAAATCCTCCTATTCAATTTTAACTTCTCTCCTATTTTTTTCTTAACTACATATGTTTCAAACTTCAAATTATGACTTTGGCTTCTTTAAAAAAAGAAATTCTCCCCTATTTTTTCTAAACTACTTATATTTAAAATCTCGCCTTACATCATCCCTTTAACTTTGTTATCCTACGTGACTCACTACAAATCCTCCGATTCAAATTTCTAATTTTGTTTTAATTTTACATTATTTATTAAATTTCTTATCTTTAAAATCGCAACTCTTATCTTAATTTTTTTAAACTACTTCTATTTCAAATCTCCCCTTAAATCTATTTCTCAGTCTTCGTCATCCTATGTTGCTTATTATAAATCCTTTTTTTTAATATTATATTTTTCTCTTAATTTTGCATTGTTTAATAAACTTCTTATCATTAAAACCTCAACTTCTCTCCTAATTTTTCTAAACTTCAAATTTCAAAGTATATCTTTTTCTCACTACAAATTCTCCTATTTAAAATCGCAACTCCTCCCCTAATTTTTCTAAACTACTTTTATTTTAAATTTCAAGTTATCTCCTTGTATTCTTTAAAAAAAAAATATATCCCTTAGGCTCACTACAAATCCTCCTATTCAATTTTCTATTTTCTCTTAATTTTACATAATTATTAAACTTCCTATTATTAAAACCGCAACTTCTCTCCAAAATTTTCTAAACTACTTTTATTTAAAATTTCAAATTATCTCTTTTGCTCACTAAGGAATCCTTCTATTCAATTTTCTATTTTTTTTTAATTTTACATTATTTAATAAACTTTCTATCATTAAAACGCAACTTCTGTCATAATTTTTGTAAATTACATCTATTTCAAATATCTCTTTGCCTTCTTTCAAAAAAAAAAAAATTATCACTTTGGCTCAATACAAATCCTCCTATTCAATTTTATGTTTCTGTCTTAATTTTAAATTATATATAAACTTCCTATCATTAAAATCACAATTCCTCTTCTAATTTTTTTTAAACTAGTTCTATTTCAAATCTTCTCTTACATCTATTTCTCAAACTTTGTCATCTTACTTGGCTTACTACAAATCCTCCTATTCAATTTTCTAATTCTCTCTTAAGTTTACATTATTTAATAAATTTTCTATAATTAAAACTGCAACTTTTCTCCTAGTTTTTCTAAACTATTTCTATTTCAAATTATCTCTTTTGCTTACTACAAATCCTCCTATTCAATTTTATAATTTCTCTTAAATTTACATTATTTAATACTTTCTATCATTAAAACTGCAACTTCTCTCCTATTTTTTCTAATTCTCTATTTTACTCACTACCAAATCCTTCTATTCAACTTTCTAAGTTGTTTTTAATTTTGCATTATTTATTATTAAACTTCCTATCATTTAAACCACAACTTCTCTCGTAATAATTTTTCTAAACTATTTCTATTTCAAATTTCTAATTATCTTTTTTTTGCTTCTTAAAAAAAATTATCTCTTTGGTTCACTACAAATCCATCTATTCAATTTTCTATTTTTCTCTTAATTTTACGTCATTTATTAAACTTTATATCGTTAAAACCGCAACTCTCCTAATTTTTCTAAACTGCTTGTACACCAATTTCAAATCATCTCTTCGGTCTTTTAAAATAAAATAAAAATTATCTCTTTTGTTCACTATAAATCCTCCTATTCAATTTTCTATTTTTATCTTAATTTTACATTATTTATTAAACCTCCTTTAGTTAAAACTGCAACTCCTCTCCTAAGTTTTTCTAAACTACTTTTATTAAAAATCTCACCTTACATCCATTTCTTAGATCTTGGTTATCCTACTTGGCTCATTACAAATCTTCCTCTTTAATTTTCTAACTTTCTCTTAATTTTACAATATTTAATAAATTTTCAATCATTAAAAACGCAGCTTCTCTCCAAAATTTTCTAAACTACTTTTATTTAAAATTTCAAATTATCTCTTTTGCTCACTACGAAATCTTTCTATTCAATTTTCTAATTTTCTCTTAATTTTACATTATTTAATAAACTTCCTATCATTAGAACGCAACTTCTGTCCTAATTTTTCTAAATTACTTCTATTTAAAAAATTTAATTATCTTTTTGGCTTCTTTAAAAAAAATATCTTTTTAGCTCACTACAAATCCTCCTACTCAATTTTTAAATTTTTCTTAGTTTTACATTATTTATTACACTTCCATTCGTTAAAATCGCAACCACGTTCCTAATTATTCTATTTCTATATTATTCGTTAAATCTCCCATTACATCTATTTCTATATCTTTGCTCACTTAAAATCCTCCTATTTAATTTTATAATTTTCTTAATTTTATATTATTTAATACTTCCTATCAATAAAACCACAACTTCTCTCCTATTTTTACTTAACTGCTTCTATTTCAAATTTCAAATTATCACTTTGATTTTTTTCCAAAAAAAAATCTCTTTGACTCTCTACAAATACATATATTCAATTTTCTGTTTTTCTCTTAAATTTACATTATTTATTAAATTTCTTATCGTTAAAATCGCAACTCCTCTCTTAATTTTCTAAACTGCTTTTATTTAAAATCTCCACTTACATCTATTTCTCAATCTTGTTCATCCTACGTGGCTCATTACAAATCCTCCTATTCAATTTTAGATTTTACTCTTAATTTTATATTATTTAATAAACTTTCTATCATTAAAAGCGTAACTTCACTTCAAAGTTTTCTAAACTACTATTTAAAATTCAAAAACATATCTTTTGTTCACTGAGGATTCTCCTATTCAATTTTCAATTTTTTCTTAATTTTACAATATTTATTAAAGTTCCTTTCATGAAAACCGCAACTTCTCTCTTACTTTTTCTAAATTACTTCTATTTCAAATTTCTAATTATTTTATTGGCTTCTTTAAAAAAATGGCCACTAAAATCCTCTTATTCAATTTTATATTTTTCTCTTAATTTTACATTATTTATTACACTTCCTATCGTTCAAATCGCAACTCCTATCTTAATTTTTCTGAACTTCTTCTATTTCTCAATCTTGGTCATCCTACGTTGATTATTAAAAATCCTCCTTTTCAATTTTCTATTTTTCTCTTAATTTTATATTATTTAATAAACTTCTTATCATTAAAACTGCAACTTCTCTCCTAATTTTTTTAAACTTCAAATTTCAAATTATCTCTTTCGCTCACTGCAAATTCTCCTATTCAATTTATTAAATTTCCCTTAATTTTACATTATTAATTAAACTTCCTATTTCGTTTAAATCGTAACACTTCTCCTAATTTTTTTTAAACAACTTCTGTATCAAATTTCAAATAATCTCTTTAGCTTCTTTAAAAAAAATAAAAATTATCTCTTTGGCTCACTTAAAATCGTCCTATTCAAGTTTCTAATTTTCTCTTAATTTTACTTTATTTATTAAATTTTCTATCATTAAAACCGCAATTCCTTCTATTTTTCTCTCCTAAAATTTCTAAACTACTTCTATTTCAAATTATCTCTTTGGCTTTTTTTAATTTTTTTATCTCTTTAGCTCACTACAAATCCTTCCATTCCATTTTATATTTTTCTCCTCTCATATTTTTCTAAATTATTTCTATTTCAAATCTCCCCCCTTACATTTATTTCTAAACCTTTTTCAATTTTTTTTTATATAATTTTATAAACTCCACATCATCAAAACCACAATTTCTCTCCTAATTTTCCTGAACTCTTTCTATTTCAAATTTTAAATTATCTCTTTTGCTCAATTTTAGAATTTTCTCTTAATTTTACATTATTTAATAAACTTCTTATCATTAAAACCGCAACTTCTCCTAATTTTCTAAACTACTTCTATTTCAAATTTCAAGTTATCACTTTGGCTTCTTAAAAAAAAAAAAATCACTTTAGCTCACTACAAATTCTCCTATTCACTTTTCTATTTTTCTCTTAATTTTAAATTACTTATTAAACTTCATATCGTTAAAATCGGAACTCCTCTCCTAATTTTTCTCAACTACTTCTATTTTAAATACCTAAACTATATCTATTTCAAATTTCCAATTATCTCTTTTCCTCACTACAAATCCTCTCCTATTCAATTTTATAATTTTCTTTTAATTTTACATGATTTAATAAAATTTTTTTATTAAAACCACAACTTCTGCTAATTTTTCTAAACTATTTCTATTTCAAATTATTTCTTTTGTTTCTTTAAAAAAAAAAAAAAACTTTGGCTCACTGCAAATTCTCATATTCACTTTTTTATTTCTCTTAATTTTTTATTTTTTATTAAATTACATATCGTTAAAACTGCAACTCCTCTCCTTATTTTTCTAAACCACTTCTATTTCAAATTTCCCCTTACATCTATTTCTCAAACTTTGTTATCATATCCGACTCACTACAAATTCTCCTATTCAATTTTCTAATTTTCTTATAATTTTACATTATTTATTAAATTTTCAATCATTAAAACTGCAACTTCTCTCCTAATATTTCTAAACTACTTCTATTTCAAATTCGTTTTGGCTCACTACAAATCCTTCTATTTAATTTTCTATTTTTTTTCTCTTTATTTTGCATTATTTATTAAACTTCATATCGTTAAAATCGCAACTCCTCTCCTAATTTTTCTTAACTACTTCAATTCAATTGTCCCCTTACATATATTTCTCAAATTTTATCATCCTACGTGGCTCACTACAAATCCTCCTATTCAATTATCTAAATTTCTCTTAATTATACAATACTTATTAAACTTCCTATCGATAAAACTGCAAATTTTCTTCAAATTTTTCTAAACAACTTCTATTTAAAATTTCAAATTATCTCTTTGTCATTTTTTTTTTAATTATTTGGCTCACTACAAATCCTCCTATTCAATTTTATTTTTTTCCTCTTAATTTTAAATTATTTATTAAACTTCATATCGTTAAAAACCACAACTCTTCTCCTAATTTTTCTAAACTAATTCTATTTATAATCTCCCCTTACATTTATTTCTCAAACTTAGTCATTCTACGTGGCTCACTACAAATCCTCCTATTCAATTTTCTAATTTTCTCTTAATTTTATATTATTTAATAAACTTTCTATAATTAAAACCTCAACTTCTCTCCTAATTCTTCTAAACTTCTTCTATGTCAAATTATGTCTTTGGCTCACTACAAATCATTCTATTCAATTTTCTAATTTTATCTTAATTTTTCATTATTTATTAAACTTCCAATCATTAAAATCCCAACTTTTCTCCTAATATTTCTGAACTACTACTATTTCAGATTATCTCTTTGACTCGCTACAAATCCTCATATTCCATTTTTTTTCAATTTTCTCTTAGTTTTAGATTATGTGTCAAATTTCATATTGTTAAAATTGCAACTCCTCTCCTAATTTTTTTAAACCACTTCTATTTCAAATCTCCCATCACATCTATTTCTAAACTTTGCTATCCAATTTTACATAATTTAATAAACTCCCTATCATCAAAATCACAACTTCTCTCCTAATTTTTCTAAATTATTTCTATTTTAAATTTTCAAGTATCTCTTTTGCTCACTGCAAATCCTCATCTACTCAATTTTCTTAATTTTACATTATTTAATAAACTTCTTATCATTAAAACTGCAACTTCTCCTAATTTTTCTAAACTACTTTTTTTAATTTCAAATTATTACTTTGGCTTCTTTAAAAAAAAAACACTTTGGCTCACTCCTATTCACTTTTCTATTTTTTTCTTAATTTTAAATTATTTATTGAACTTCATATTGTTAAAACCGTAATTCCTCTCATATTTTCTGTAAACTACTTCTATTTAAAATATCCTCTTACATCTATTTCTCAAACTTTGTCATCATATGTGATTCTGTACAAATCCTCCTATTCAATTTTCTAACTTTCTCTTAATTTTACATTCTTTAGTAAACTTCCAATCATTAAAACTGCAACTTCTCTCCTATTTTTTCTAAATTACTTTTATATCAAATTCTCTTTGGCTCATTATTAATCCTTCTATTTAATTTTCTACTTTTCTCTTAATTTTTTATTATTTATTAAACTTCATAACGTTAAAATCGCAACTCCTCTCCTAATTTTTCTTAAATACTTTTATTTCAAATATTCCCTTACATCTATTTCTCAAACTTTGTCATCCTATATTGCTCACTACAAATCATCCTATTCAATTATCTAAATTTCTCTTAATTTTACTTTATTTATTAAACTTCCTATCAGCAAAACTGCAAATTTTCTTCAAAATTTTAATTATTTCTTCGGCTTCTTTAATTTTTTTTTATCTCTTTGGCTCACTGATCCTCCTATTCTATTTTCTTTTTTTCTCTTAAATTTTAAATTATTTATTAAACTTCCTATTGTTAAAACCACAACTCTTCTCCCAATTTTTCTAAACTACTTATATTTCAAATATCCCCTTACATCTATTTCTCAAACTTTGTCATCCTACGTGGCTCACTACAAATCCTCATATTCAATTTCCTAATTTTATCTTAATTTTACATTATTTATTAAATTTTCTATCACTAAAACCACAACTTCTCTCCTAATTCTTCTAAACTACAACTATTTGAAATATCTTTTTGGCTCACCACAGATCCTTCTATTCAATTAATTTTATGTTAATTTTTCATTATTTAATCAACTTCCAATCATTAAAATCGCAACTTCTCTCCTAATTTTTCTAAACTACTCATATTTCAGATTATCTCTTTGGCTCACTACAAATTCTCTTGTTCAATTTTCTATTTTTCTCGTAGTTTTAAATTATTTATTAAATTTATATCTTTAAAACCACAACTCCTCTCTTAATTTTTCTAAACTACTTCTATTTTAGATTTCCCTTACATATTTCTCAAATTTTGTTATCGTATGTGGCTTACTACAAATCCTCTTATTCAATTTTCTAAATTTCTCTTAATTTTACATTATTTATTAAACTTTCTATTGTTAAAACTGCAACTTCTTTTCAAAATTTTCTAAACTAGTTCTATTTAAATTTTCAAATTATCTCTTTGGTTTCTTAAATATTTTTTTTAATCTCTTTGGCTCAATATAAATCCTCGTATTCAATATTTCCTCCTCTTAAATTTAAATTAATTATTAAACTTCTTATCGTTAAAACTGCAACTCTTCTCTTAAATTCTCTAAACTCTATTTCAAATCTTCTCTTGCATCTATTTCTCAAACTTTGTCATCCTACGTGGCTCACTACAAATCCTTCTATTCGATTTTCTAATTTTCTCTTAATTTTACATTATTTATTAAAATTCATTATCATTAAAACCGCAACTTCTCTCCTAATATATTTCTAAACTACTTCTATTCCAAATTATCTATTTGGTTCACTATAAGTCCTTCTATTCCATTTTCTAACTTTCTCTTAATTTTTCATTATGTATTAAACTTTCAATCGTTAAAATCACAACTTCTCTCCTAATTTTTCTAAACTACTTCTATTGCATATTATCTTGGCTCACTACAAATACTTCTATTCAATTTTTTATTTTTCAATTAATTTTAAATTATTTATTAAACTTCATATCGTTAGAACCTCAACTTCTCTTTTAATTTTTTCAAATTACTTCTATTTCAAATCTCCCTTTACTATTTCTCACACTTTGTCATTCTACGTGGCTCACTACAAATCCTCTTATTCCATTTTCTAAACTTCTCTTAACTTTACATTATTTATTAAACCTTCTATCATTAAAACCTCAATTTCTCTTAATAATATTATATATATATATTTAATTGTGATATTTTAAAAAAAAAGAATACGTCAACTTGAATTAAAAATAAAAGATTTCAGGGTAAATGAGATGATGAATTCCAGGGTATAACTTTTTGGGGAAGAATCTTAGCTTGTTATGAGTGTCCACCAATAGTTGTCATGCATCTAGACCATTAATAGGAATGCTAGTACGGAGAATGCTACATCTACCCAGTGGTGGGTAGATTACCCGCCCAATAAAAGAAATAAAAAAATAATTAAAAAGAACGAAACATTAAAAGCAATGTTAATGTTTTCTCACTTATTTGTTTACATTAATTAATTCTTCTTGGACTAGTCTCCAAGTTCAAAAGCAATTAATATTTTAATTACTTCAGTAAATAACTAAATAATGAATATTTTTTAATCACTTTCAATTCAGCCATCGCCAAAATTTTAGAGACAATATAGTGTAATATTTTTTATTTATATCTAAGGATCGAATATAACATGTTCTTGTTAAGTATAACCTCTATACTTTGTATGCATGATATACATGCTTTAACGTATTTATATATATGCACATATATATTAAAATTATAACTTAATTATCTTATTTCTTTAGTTTAAGAACTAATGTACAAATTATAATTATTTATTTTTTTGCTAAGTTTAAAAAAAAATATAAATTAACCATTTGGAATTAAATTTCAGATTTAAAAGTTTAGCATATTAATTTATTTTATTGCTAAGTTTTATAACTACTGAAAAGATTTTAATTAAAATTGATATGGTAGGGTTCGTGGTTTATAATTCATGGTTCGAAATTAAAATATAAATTTATAGTGAGACAAGTAATGTTTTCTCATATGTTAGAGAAATGTTAATTTGAAATGACACAATAAGCTTCGTGGTTTACAATTTAGAGTTCAATGGTCCGACTAGTGAATTAAGACTCATAAGATAGCAACATTGTTATGTATAAGCAAAATCTTGTATACCAAGTGCACCGTGCAACTCAAGTGTTTTTTGAACCATATTAATTGTTTTCACTTAAAAGTACAAGCGAAAACCGCTGAAGTGAAAACAATTACTTTTTTCAATGGAAATGGTTGATATTGTTCAAAAAATGCACTTGGTTTACACGACAAACCTGATGTACAAGATTTCAATACTCTTATATAAATGCATACATATATATATATATATATATATATTTCATATTTAATTATAATATAAATAAAAAATTTAATAAAAATGGTGATTTGATATTTTTTTAGTTTAGAAATGATAAAGTCATGGTGGGTCATTGGTCTAACTAATGAATTGAAACTCGCAAGAGAGTAATACTTCTAATTATTTTTAGAGTAACACTCATGCGAACCAGGTTTATACATAAACTCTATCACTGTTATGTGTAAAAACTATCAGTGTAATATAAAAAACTTTCCTTTGTTTAAAAATATAAAAGATTTTTAAATAGTATCGTTTTTTTGCATAAATGATGATAGTTTTTATACATAAAAGTGAGATTTTTTTGTATGTAATGATATCTTAAATAATCGTAGGCAGAACCATCTGAGTTTTTTGTTTTATTTTTTATATCTAATTGTAATATAGATAAAATCTAGATGAACATATTAGTTTGGAGCAATTTAATTTAGAATTGTAAGATATGATTTTTGGGTTTCAATTTAGGGTCGATGGTCCGACTAGTGCCACGAAATAGTGATACTATTATATTTTTTTTGAATATCTGGTTATAACATGTATAAAACTTTCTTAAACACAGTAATATTTTATTTTTTAAAATTTAGAATTATATGATAGGGTTCGATGTAATGACGGGTGAACTGAGACTCGCAAGACGCAAGATAGTGACATCACCAATATTTTTTACATGTCTAATTATAATAATAATAAAAAAAATTTAAATAAATATAATAATTTGAATAAATTTTAATTAAGAGTGTTAAGTTAAGTAAAACTTAGAATTATATAGTTATATATATATATATATATATATATTAAATATTCCAAAATTTTATAAGATATATATTATATATGTATAAGAGATTTGTAATAAATTATATACCCATTTTTTTTTTCGAAATCATATACCGATATTTATTGAGTAGGTCTCTTGTGAATTCGAATTCAAGTGAACTCTATGTGAATTCTTTTTTAGAGTATCATTTTCATGTTTAAGCATTATCACTATTTAAAAAAAAAAAGTGATTGATTTTTTTGACAGTACATATGTATAACAGTGATAGTACTTATATATAATAGTGACACGTGAACTCTGTGTGAATTCATATAATTTTTTTCCAAAATAATCAGGTATATTTTAGATAATAATTAGACTGTGGTTACAAAATCAACTCATTTAACAGGTACCAAAAGGAAGAAATTAAGGTGGTGGGAGAAATAGGAATATTATGCCGACATTATTAATTACAATTTAGAGCCAAAATAAATTAAAAATTACTATAAAAATAATTATATAATAAGTAAAATTATAACGTATTATAATTCGGAATGGTGAAGAACAGATTATGGAAAGCCTAATCTTTTAGGAGGGGTAGGACATATTAATTGAATATTGAGAGGTTACTATAATTAAATGTCAGCAAAAAAGTCTGTGAAGACTAATTAAATTTTGTTTAAATGTTTTTCTTTCATTAAATGTTTTTTATATTATTTTATCACGTGGGTAATTGACTCAGTGGGTAGATAAAGTTTTTTCCTGCTAGTACACGACACAATAAATTGTTCGTGTTTTTATCAGGAGTAGAGTAAATGATTAATTAATTAGTAGATTAGAAGTAACATTACAAAGAAAATAAAAAATTATCTATAAAAATTTTCAATACTACGAGATTATAATAAATATAATTATATTTTTAAATAGTAAAAATTGTCTATAAATTTTTTTGATCATATAGATATTCTCATTCTTCAAATTTTATATAATCACATTGCCTATGAAAATGAAATTTTAGGTTAATTTGTTTCTAGACAATTTTGTAGACAAATATTTATTAGTAATTTGAAGAATAAAAATGTCTATATAATTATAAAAATATGTAGGTAAATAGTAGAAAATCATCATTACTTAAAGAGTATAATTATTTTTATTGAATCTTTCTTGGACTTTCTGTTTACTCAAAAGACATGAAGTCGAGTGACTCATTTCCAGGAAAAAAGTGAAATTTCAATATGTGAAGATCTCAAAGGTTTTGGGCCCGGTTCATCTAAGGTAATAACTGCATAATTATGTGATCCATTAATTAACAGCCCAGAAAGATGAGTTGAATCTCATTAACAAGCCCATTTCTGCTGCCTATCAACAAACGGTATCTAATGAATTTAAATAATAAACAGGCTCATAATTTTGGCCTTAAATAGATGCAGTTCATAACTTTTTTTGTCATCAAAATAGTCTCAATTTGTTTAACAATGTCAAATTTAAATATCAAGTCCTCCAAAAATTTCAAAATTACGTTGTTCGGTTGAATTTGGGACTTTTTTTACCACAAGTGTGATTGGAATGTCATGTGTAAAAATAATTCAACTGTAATGGAAATTTTGTTTTGATTTTAAGTGTTTATTTGTTTTGATTTTTTTTTTTAAATTCTATGATTTGAAATTTCATTTGTAAAAAATTAAACATTATACATGTTAGTCCAATCACATTCATAGTCGAAAAATCCAAAATTTAATTACAAGATTAATGTATTATTTGACAAATTGAGATTTAAATTGAACATTATCAAAGGTATTAGGACTAAATCAATGATAGGAAAAATTATGAGAGGGAATCTATTTAGAAAAAAAATATGGGACTATTTATAATTTAAATTGATATTTAATTAATTGGGTATATATATATATAAATTTGATATGGAGTCTACTAGTGGACTTCTTATGGAGCCTAATTCTTAGGCGTCTTGCCATCTCACTAAATTAATAATGTTGTCATTTAATTAATTAGAAAAAAAATTAAATCTTCACGTCACAATATTATAGGAAGACCAATTCTCTTCCCTCTCCTCCACCACTCTCAGTCTCTGGACTCCCTCCTCCTCCAGCGAATAATTTGCATCAGATAAAATATACACAGCTCATCTCTTCGTTAAATAATTTCAATTCACAGAGGCAGCCTCACGACTCCATTTCGTCGGATCATAAAGAACTCAGGAAGGCCATTGATTTTTTTCTTATCCAAGGTCGGAAATTTTCCAAAGGTTCATGGTTCACTCGCCCGAGTGGTTCATGGTTCACCCGGCCCGAATTGATCATGATTTAGGGTTTATGATTTAGTGTTTAGAGTATAGATGATTCATCCGAATTAAAATTGAATCAAATTGCATCTTGGTACACACAACACAAGTGCTACTCATAATCGAAAATTCATTATGAAGCATTTAAATAGAATTAAAGTAGTAGGATGTTGGAGATTTAATTTTCTTATAATTTAAATTCAAATTGTAGAGATGAAGGTGTTAGCCGTTTGTGTTAATTGGGAGAATGGGAAAAACTTTCAGTAATGGCAGATGAGAGAGATGAGAGAGGACGAGAGATTAGGGAGGGCAGGATTTGTGAAAATCTATTTTTTTATTTTCTATAATTAAATAATTAAATAAATAGTGAGGTGGAATGCACATCCCCATTTGGCTCCATAAGGAGTCTATTATTAGGTTTCATATAAAAACTATATATATATATAATCACTCCGTTTTTAAATTTGTCATTGTGTGTGCCCAAAGAATCTTCTTGGTATAATAATCAACCATCAATGTCCTCTGTTACACAACTATACCGAATTAATTAATAATATAATTTTATGATAAGCAATTTTGTTCGACTTTCTTGTAAATTATTTGTATAAGATAAGTTCGTAGGGTAACTTGTTCACTGTGAAATTGATTAATTTTTATATTTTAGTTATCACGATTATACTCTTTAATATAAATTATTATCATATGACTTTTTTTAATATTATAAGTCACACTCTTCAGTTATCATGATTCTACTTTTTGTTATAATATAAATCACACCTTTCATTTTTATGAGTAATATTCTTTATAGTAAAAGCTCACAATCTTTAATTATATAACTAATATTCTTTAATAATATAAGTCACAGTTCTTAACCAGTTTCAGCATGAAACTTGTTCACCCTATACTTTGTCTTTCTCTAAATCAAATATAAAAGTTTTCAATAAAATTTGTTTATCTTATAAAATTTATACTCCCTCCGTCCCAACTCTTTCTTCATACTACCGTTTTTTTTTCGTGTTTTAACGAACGAATTGTTTATTAGTATTCAAAATAATAAAGTGACTTTTAAGAAGGGCTATGTGTTGGAAATTTGGTTTTGAAAGTGTTCTAACACTCATGTTTGACCAAATTATTGAGGAATTAAAACGTTGAATTTCTGAAAATTAAACATGACGAGATTGTTCTACTCGCGGAGTAGATGATCGTGGTATATTTAATATCTCAAAATTGAATTTCGGTGAGTGAAAAATTAAATCAAGAAGATAAGACCTTGAAACTCTAGTGAGAGAGTTATTGGTGGGTTGGTGGTGATCAAGTGGTCTTTCTCACACATCCCACATAGGAAACAAGAAAAAAAAATTTCTTGTATAAAGTTAAGCATTTACACATGTTCTCCAAAAAGGTGCATGGGGACCCTAACCATGGACCACACGCGCGCGCGTGCTCCCCGCCCCGCCCGAGCCCGGGTTCTTGGCAATTGGGTTTTGGGGTCATCTATCATTTTGGAGACCAAAAAAATCTAAATGGGCCAATTAATTTTTTGGACTCAATTTTTTGAGTGGCCCATCCGAAATGGGTCGGCCCGGGAGAGGAAATCCATCAGTGAGCGGAGTGGACTCGGTCATGCTTATCTAGAGTTTGAGTTTTGAATTCGAATCAAAGGTTCAACGAATTTGGACGTCTCAAGCGGTCAAAACCGCCCCACTGAATTCGTGCGGTCATAATGTTGGGGAATTATTTACCCGGATCTATTCGGGATGAATATTTAAATACAAATTTAATTCTAACAATTATTACTAGCATGAATTAACCCATATTAATTCAAATAATAATTTCAACAACAAATCATGCATATAAACAATTCACGTAAAACCTACACATGCGGAAATACTACGAGTTTACGTGAACTTACCTCTTGGAATGGCAATGGTCTTGTATATGAAAACACACCAAAAGTCCTCCCAACTATTCCCTAGTCCTTGCTCGACAATCCGGTGGAAGGATACTCGCGAACAATTAACAAAAGGAAAAATAAACTTTGTTGCACCACTTTTGTGGATTTACTAATTTTTCCAGCACATGGAATTGCACACTCACAATTGACGTTTTTCGAAAATACACAATCTGTCGACGTTTCAAAATATTTGATATTTTATCGACGCTGATATTTTTCCGAAAAAACAATTTTCGTGTTCTCTGGGGATGAAACATTCATCCCCTATTTATAATAGAGAGGGGGACAAAAATTAGGGCTCAAAATAGGATTAGGAAATATCTTTTCTTGATCTCCAAGAAATCTTGAATATATCACATATATTTTCTTCTTTCCATGTGTATTTTTCCAAAAAAATCTCACACCCTTATTTAACCCATTTTTTCGAAATTAATAGGAGACTTTTCAAGATTTGATCTTTCTTGAATTTATGAGATATTCTTGTATTCCAAGAATACATATCTTTTTCCATAAAATCTTTTCAAGAAAATCTTTTCAAGAAAATCAAGAAAATCATTCTTCCTATTATTACTCTATATATTTCGAAAATTACAATTAAAGAAACCAAGTGGGAGATTTCTTGAATTTATGGGATAATCTTGTATTCCAAGAATACTTATCTCATTTCCATAAAATCTTTTCAAGAAAATTCTTCTCCCTCTTTTCCTTTAATAATTTCGAAATTCAAGGAAAATAATGCAACAAAAATTTATTTTATTTTTAAACACCTTTTTTCAGTTATTGGACTTTATGTTGGGCTACTTGAGGGGCCTTTAGGAGAATTAAGATTGAACCTTCAAATGGATCTTGAATTATCAATATTGAGCCACAATATTATCCAAGCCCATAAATATTAATTAATCCCACTACATAATTATTATTGCACTATCCATCTTAACCCATATTACAGTTAATATGGCTCCCGGTTATTATTTCCCGTGTTTAAGATTATCTAGTCCATTAATTAATTCAAGCCACTGAAATAACTTTCCATTAATTAATATCTTTTATCATTGGTAAAGGAACGGTTCAACATTATTATCCATACCGGAAACTAGTTCCACTTACAAGATTTGGTATGATAAAACTTATGAACCTCCCAAGGGGGCAAATCGAACAAAGCGCATTTTGCACCACGATTCTCCGTATTAAATCTTAGCAATCGCGTGTGACCAATAATATTGCCCAAGATATAGGGTATTGAATCTCATTGATTCTCTTCCCGTAATAAGTCAAAGCAATAGTTACTAACCACACATTAATCCTATTTAAGGGGCGAAGATTAAGAAATAACTAACATTCGAGGTCTAATTCTTCCTAGTTCAGTTCTGAAGAATTTGTCCTCCTGTAGGTCCTCTTCAATGCATCAGTCATGCACTAATGTAATCTCTTGGTCAAGACAAACCAATCTGAGCCTTACACTACAACCTTTCACGATGGATTGTTCATTTCCATCTAGGTAAGTGAATGGTGTACTTTTAGTTACAAAAGCTGTTAATTTAATCTTACGTGATGCGGTATCACTAAATTAACTACAATGTAACATGTCTTATTTATTGAGCAGATTATCAATAAAATATATGTAACATTCGATGATATTTAAAGCATCAGTGATAAACAATTTATTTCAGTAAATAAGTCCAAAATTCAGTCTGATTATACAAAGTAAAAGCATATTTTCCAGTATAATCCCAACACATAATCGACCACTAAGTTCGTGGGCTTCCCACGAAATCCTCAACTCCCCTTGAGTTAGTTCCGTCTATATATATCAACCTTCAGGATTGTTCATCGTCACTTTTCACACCCTATGAAAAATCGGCTTCTGCAATTCTGCATATATACGTTTACTGTTTACTGATTTCTTTCATTCCACAAATTCTAATAAAATTAAGGTAAAGTACTGTGCGCAACATTTTCACCGTACACCATTATTATTATTATTATTATTATTATTAGTAAGGATACTAATTATAATAATAGTGGTGTACGGTGAAATGATGCGCACAATATCTTCTCTAAAATAAAATGAGTAGGTCTCATTTGCACCAGTTGCAACATGCAATCTAAGTATATTTTTAAAACATGCAATTTGTTACACTAAAACGTGTTATTTATTTTCATTTAAACATACAATTTTTGTTAGTGAAAATAAATTGAGTTGATCTTTCAGTATTAACAAGTTGCAAGTTTTATTACAATAAGTTGCATGTTAAAAAAAATACACTTAAGTTGCACAATGCATTTGGCGCGTACAATGGGTATTTTAGAAAAATTAGAGTTTGAATCACAATTGGTCCCATAAGTTTAGGCTTAAATAGATTTAGTCTCATAAATTTTTTTGTTGTCAATTTAATCCCAATAACTTTTAAAATGTTCAATTTTAGTCCCAATTTTGGTCGAAAAACTCAAAACGACACCGTTTTTCGATTTTAAATTTGGGGCTTTCTGACGGATGCTATGACTGAATCGCCACGTGTATTTTTTTTAACAACTGGACTTTCAGGCATATAGTTTTTAAAAAAATTTAAAAAACTTAAATTAAAACAGAAGGCAAGAATCAGTTAGACACAGTTTAAAATACACGTGGCGGTCCAGTCTTAGAATCCCCTGGAATGCCCAAGTAAAAATGGCAAAACGACGTCGTTTTGAGTTTTCTGGCCGAAATTGTGACTAAAATTGGACACTGTCAAAGTTATTGGGACAATATCGACGATAAAAAAACTTATGAGACTAAATTTATTTGAGGCTAAAGTTATGAGACCATTTGTTATTCAAACTCGAAAAATTATAAGTGGTTATAATCACTTAGAATTGTGTGCAGAAACAATTTGGAGTGTTTTGTTTCTCTTTTATTAGATTAAATAAGTTGTCAAAAGCTATGAACTATTAATTGAAAAGAAGTGTTTTTGGTAGCTTATAAACCTTCTTTAAATACTATTATCTTCTTTTACAAACACTATCACTTTTTTTAAAAAAAATTTACAAATATTATCAACTTTTATTATTAATTAATTTTTCCATCATCACTATGTTTAATCAATTATTCAAAAGTATAATTTTTTTCACACACCCCCACAAGACCTTGCCAAATAAAATAAATTACTCCCTCCGTCCCAATCTTTAATACACTATTTTTGTTTTAGACGTCACAATCTTAACTACACATTTTATTAAATAAAAATGCTCACTTTAACTCACACCCTTCAAACATCCACTTATTAACATATGTCACTATTTCATACCCTCAACACTTTATCACTATATCTTGTAAAAAAAAAATATTTTATCACTCCATCACCTTTAATAAATACTATTTTACTCTTCAATAAAATTGAATTCTCCTTTCTACCCCCAACACTTTATCACTTTATCATATAAAATACTAATAAACAACTCTTTCTTAAACTCCGAGCACACAGTAATCAAGTGGTTAAGATTGGGACGCAGAGAGTAATAAATTATACAATCATTCCTCAATCAAATATTATATTATATTATAATAATGAAAAATGATTTATTTAAATATATTTTTATGCTTCTCTACCATTTAAATTAATAGTGAGTTTCATGTGCATTCAGGTAAACCGTGCACTCATAGTTCATATTAGAATCCTGCAACATGTTATACTGAAAGATATAATTTGTTTAACATTGAACCGTGTAATTATTATTTTATATTAATAATTACACAATTCAGTATTATAAAAAATTTGTATATTTCATTTTAATAAATTGTATAATTCTAAAATGCACTATAAGTGCTCGGTGCACTCCGATTCAATTGGTCGGGGCAAAACATCACATATTGTGTCGGCTATTTAGATGGTAGCGGTGTACATAAATTATTTAAAGAATGAGTAATGATTTAATTTTTAACGAAGTAACTCCTAATCAAAACAGGTGCGTCAACGAAGTCAAAGCAATGATATAGTCGTAGATGGAGGTGAAAATTTTAATCAACACAAGCTTATGGGATTGGCTCTTGGATCCTCGTAAATGCCTTCAATCTGTGAAGCAATTGATTGATTATCATTTTTTGTAAGTTTAGGAGCTTTTTATTTTGCAGTAATTAATCTCATGTAATTAAATTGAAACCTGAAATATTGGGTACATCTTGTACTCAAATATCTTCATTGAAAGCAATAAATTTTAGTGAAAGAAAAGGAAATATACCCACTTTCAATAACAAATTTTTTTTATACCCATTTCAATTAGAAAAAAGGAAATATACTCACTATACATTTTTCATCCAAAAATACTCTTTACCCACCTTACACTACACTATATATATAGTATATGAGTCACTCTCATGTGCACCATTTGCATAAGATGCAATTTGTGCACTTGAATTCAATTTCAATTTGGATGAAACATCTACACCCTAAACACTAAATAATGAACCATAAATCATGACTTATTCGGGCCGGGTGAACCATGAACCACTCGGGCCGAGTGAACCATAAACTACTCCGACCGGGTTTGGGCACGGGTCGAGAGAAAAAAATCTAAAATTGAAATAAAAGTTAAAAGCAAACTGAAATTGAAAAAAAAAAACTAAAACTGAAAAAAATTAAAAAAAAAGCTCCTAAAATTAAATTGCACCAAATTAATGGTGTTGTTGTAAACGGTCAAATTACCCCCTCGCCACGTATCAGCTTAATGGCCATGTGGCTCAGATCAAGCAGAACTGTGCGCCAGTTGGGCAAACATTCTGGTCGTCCAAGTAAGCTCGCCAACTCGACAAGCACCCTGATTGACCATTATGCTCGCCACCTAGGCGAGCACCCTGAACATCGTTTATACACATTGCCTGGGAGAGCAACATAGTCGAACATTTGTGCTCGCCTATCTCAGTATCCGCACGTCATTAAGTGTCAGGGCGACTTGCTCGCCCGACAATTCAAGAAGGGAAAACATGCTCGCCCTTAGGGGCGAGTAGGAAGCACGAGCCCAGACACTTGGCCTACGACCGCGTCATGTGGGCGAACAGAAGGGCCGATACCGACGCCAACGTATAATGACATACACCCAAGCCAAGTCACCTGCTAAGCCAATACAGCTCAGATGACGAATTCGAAACTTCTTATGCAGGTAAAGACAGATGTAAACGGGAGAGGAACAAAAAAGGACGTGGCGGCTCCACATAGTTCCTTGCATGATAATGAATTGAGAGCATGTACTTGCCAAGGCAGCACATGCTTGTCCAAAATTCTATAAATAGATCCATAAAGATCAGAAAGAGGGGGAGGAATTGAGTCTAAGAAAAAGCTCATAGTAAGATATCTTCCCACTGTACATTTGTACTAATCACAATCGAATTGTGCTCGACATATTCCCGAATTACTAAATAATATAATCCTGGCTTGGCATGCCCCCAGAGGTAGTCAGATTTGATAAACTGGGTCAACAAATATTTGTCACCATTTCACATACTATTGTGCTCATCACACACACACAGTATTTGATAATTCATCATTTTGTTTGATAAGTTGTCACCTAAATCTCCACATCATATTTTCCACGCAAGATGACTTACAACAATTGGCGCTAGAAGGAGGGTGTCGAAATAAAAAACCCACCCGAACGCTTACAAGGAAGAGTAGGCTGTATAAAGATACAAAATACCTCAATCAAAGAATACCCAAGTGGAGAGGTCAGGACAGAGCCGGCCTCAAGTTCCAGAGGAAGCCCAGCTCCGACCTCAAGAAGAATAGCCTCGGGAAGCGACCCAGTTGGAAGACATCGCTAATGACCCTACAGCCACTGCGAAGGCTATCATTTTCCTCTTAAAAGCTCAGAAAGAAAGAATTGATAAAGAGTTGTCAAGACAGAAAGTACAAGACAATGACCGGCACTCGCATATTTTAGACAGCGAGCAGGTTAAAGAGAGGGTAGCTAGAAAACGGTCCGAGAAGTTAGTCGACAATGCATCTGATAACGAGCAGCCGCAGGGGTCCAGGCGATCGGCCTTCGAGTGACTAAGATTATTGGCAAGGGACCGACTCGGAGATCATAGGCGCCAAGATCTGGGAAAGGAGCCACAGGCAAACATGGTGGCCCACTCGGCTCCCCACATTCGTCTCCCCAGGAAAGGCGACTAGATCCCGAGAAATCGGTCAGCACCAAATTATCTACTCATCATCGGAGGGGTAGTCCTGAGCGATCTCGGAGGGGGGGACTGCCTCGTCATGAGCATGACCCAACGACTCCTCATGATGGGACCTAACCTCGTTCCAGATCGGTTAGCACCATAAAGTTCATCGAAATGCAAAAGGCGGTTGAAAGTTTACAAGCTAATCTAGTCTTAACTAAAGGACTTTCGCGAGCGGGCACGATCTCATGCTCTCTGCTCGCCTCGGGGATCATGGCGGCTGAAGTACAAGAAAAGGTGGCCAAAAATAGGCCACCCATTCCAATGTTCGACGCAGAGTCCGATCCTCATGTTCATCTTAGTAAATATATGAATTTTATGATCGCTATGGGGGCAACTGATGCTACGCAGTGCCGATCTTTTCCCATGACTTTGGGTGATCGAGCACACAGATGGTTCTCGACTTTGTATGCCACCTCCATTACATCCTTTACTCAACTGGGACAAAAAAATTTGTCCCACTTTTCGTCCATGTGTGCTCGTCAGGCCCCGAAACAATGACTAACACATTTTTCTCAAATGAAAAGCGAATCGGACCGGGCATACGTGGAAAGATTTGATAGATGTCTGTATGATGGAGCTCCCGTAGAAGAAGACGCCAAAATCCTCACGGTGGTTGGTGGTTTGACCTTAAATACGGACATGTGGAAAGCAATGCATCAGGACTGGCCGAACACGTATGCCGAGTTCCGCGAGCGAGCGGCTAAAATCATAACTATGCAGGATTTGCTTACCCAATCGCGGGCGGGCCAGGAACCGGTGACCAAAAAGGTGGTCGTCAATAAAAAGTCAGCAGGTGAAGGAGGATACAAGCCTCCAGGTTCCTTCAAGCCTTTCGAGGAAGGAGCTGAAGCTCACGCGCTACAAAGTGTGCTCGGCGTATCTGTGGAGACGGTATATAACCAGATTAAGGACCGGGACATGCTGGAGAAACCCCGAAAAATCATGAGAGATAAAAGCCGCCTCAACGCTTCCAAATTTTGTTCATACCATGAATATATCGGACACAACACCGAAGAATGTCGAGACCTCCTCCAACAACTTTGGAAACTTTATGAGGAAAATCGCCTTACCCGATACCTCAAAAAGCTAGTGAACAGGGAATCCCGAATGGAGAAGTCAGACAATCAAAAAAAAAGAAATGCAAGGCAGAAGAGGTATCGGACAGCGACCAGGAGAAGTTCCATCGACGACTGGATCTGCCCAAGAAAGGAGCCCCGACGACCTATAAAGGACGAGAAGGACAAGAAATCAATATGATCCGCTCAGATCTCGCCCCAGTAGGGGGATGCTACCAACTCCCCACCTTGTCAAATAGACGAAGGAAGATGGAGGTGTGCGCCATGCAGAATATTCATCAGATCCATGTAGCGAGCACCTCAATAAGCACACCACCATCTCACCAAATTATGTTCTTAGAGGACGATCTCGACGGTATAATCACTCCATATAATGATTCACTGACCATCAGCGCTCGGCTGCTCGGCTTAAAAGTGCACCGCCTTATGGTCGACACCGGAGCCTATGCGAACATTCTGTTCGTTAATACCCTGCGCCAAATGGAGAAACAAGTCGGTGATTTAAGCATGTATGTCGAACCATGTGATCATACCATAATGGATTTTGGGGAAGCTATTACCCGCTCATATGGTTTAATCAGGTTAGGAGTTGAGTTAGAATCTACAAAAAATCCAGAAATTCGACGAACTAGAATGCTAGATTTTGTAATCGTAGATGCTCCATCTACTTATAACGGGTTTTTAGGTCGCCCGTTCATCCAGGAATTCAAAGCTGCATGTTCAACTTATTATTATTGTGTCAAATTTCCAACTCTAGATGGGACGGGCAGCGTGAAAGGCGATCAGAAAAAGGACCGAGATTGTTTACTATCTTGCGTACCAGAGAAGCAGAGTATAGCAAACCCCATGGAGCGGATATGGGAAATTGGAGAATCTAGCCAGTCTGGGGGTAGGGTGAACATGACGCCCCAAACGAACACAACTCTCGAACCAGATACAACGCCCCGGGCGAGCACAATATATGAGGCGGACAGGCAGACCCCCAACCAGATGAATGAAGATTTGTCCAATGAATGATCAAATCTCCAACTACCAGACCTAGAACCTCGCATAGGTTTTGATCCTATAGAGGTTGAAGACGACCACCGGGGGTCGGCTTTAGATCCCCGATGGAAACAAAAAAAGAGACTAGCAACGCCAATTGAGCAGTTAGAATCTGTAATGGCCGATCCTGCCAGACCAGATTTAGAAATCTTCATCGGTTCAGAGCTGCCAGGACCACTCCGAACTGAATTAATCACATATCTACGGGCTAATCTGGACGTGTTTGCATGGTCTCATGAGGACATGGTTGGCATCGACCCCAAACATGTGTGCCACCACCTCAACATTGACCCAACTCAAGTTCTAGTTATCTAGAAGCGCAGAAAGTTCGGACCAGAGAAATATGCAGCTTTGGACGCTGAAGTTAACAAACTCATTCGAGAAATCAAGTGCCCCGAATGGTTAGCAAATCCTGTGCTCGTCCAAAAATCAAATGGCACCTTGAGATTGTGTATCGACTTTACGGATCTTAATAAAGAGTGCCCAACAGATAATTTCCCAGTTCCACATATCGACTACTTGGTCGACAATACTGCGGGACACGAGCTCATGACGTTTATGGATGCATTTGCTAGCTACCATCAAATTCCAATGCATCCTGATGACCAAGGAAGTACGTCTTTCTGCAATGGGAAAAATATGTATTGCTGGAAACGCATGCCGTTTGGTTTAAAATATGCCGGAGCAATATATCAAAGGCTAGTGAACAAAATGTTCGACGAGCACATCGGGCGAACCATCGAAGTATACATTGACGACATAGTGGTCAAGAGTGAACATAAGGAGGATCATCTCGACCATTTAAAACAAACATTTGATATCCTCTGTGCTTACAACATGAAGCTGAACCCGAAAAAATGCAGTTTCGGGGTTCACTCAGGAAAATTCCTGGGGTACATGGTTAGTCAAAGAGAGATTGAAGCAAACCCGACAAAAATTCAAGCCATGCTCGATATGCGAGCACCAAGAAATGTCAAGGAAGTCCAAAAACTTACTGGATGTCTAGCATCTTTAAACCGGTTCATATCACGAACCGGGGATAAATGCATGTCTTTCTTTGACACACTAAAAAAGGGACGGTTTCAATGGACCGAGCATTGTCAAAGTGCATTTGAGTCACTAAAGAATTATATGGCAAACACACAAATCCTATCCAAACCAGTCCCAGGCGAGCAGCTCTACCTATACCTTGCTGCATCCAAGCATGCAATGAGTGTCGTGCTCGTTCGGGCTGAAGGCACCACACATTTACCTGTGTACTTCGTAAGCCAAGTACTCAAAGAAGCAGAGCTTCGCTATTCACCGTTGGAGAAACTAACATATGCTCTCATTATGAGCGTTCGCAAGTTACGACCATGCTTCTTTGATCATTCAGTCGAAGAAAATGATAAAGACTTCCCACTTAAAGTGGCTTTCAGAATTTTACATTCCAAATTTTTGTTAGTTTATCAGGATTTCGGTATAAAATTTTAAATTTTCTAAAATTCTACTCTATAATACACCTATTTTATCTTTTTCAAACACAATTTTCAATACACTCATCTATCACAAACTTTCCAATTATTATTATATATCCAACTCAATATTCTCTCTTCTCATTTTTTACTTTATTATCATTATATAATATAATATACAAACACATCAATCATTAAACAATCATACAATCATTTCTACATTACTTTTTACAATATAATATTCTTTCTATCATCTACTTTTTCAAAATTCTACTTTATCAAATCATATAAAATCCACACTCCCAAACATATACTCCCCCCTATTCAAAATATAAGATGTTTTGGCATTTTGCACGTTTATTAATAAAGAAAAATTATACCAAAATTAGTCTTATTTAATGATAAATTATCTTTAATGACATGATAGAGAGTAAAATAAAAAAGTAAAGAAAGAGTATTAAATAAGGGCAGTGTAGGAAAATAAAAGTCAGAACATCAGATAAAAAGTAAATAATGTAATTAGCCACAACATCTTATATTTTGAATAGGAATGAGTACAAAATATAAATACATTTTTTTACTTTATACCAAATCCTTCTAAATTCCCTCTATACAATTTCAAATCCCCTCAAAATTATAAACAAACAAGACCTAATATTTAAAAAATAAAATTCAAATTGTTTGGTAAACGGATTAGTCCAAAAGGGACATGCAAATGGAGATTAACATCTTTTTACTGCTCCTCCGTCTCATTTGAACATTCACACTTTTTCATTTCGATCCGTTTCATTTCAAGTTGCACACCTCAAATATGAAAAAAAATCTTACAATCTCTACCACGCAATCTCTTCTCTCACAATCTCAATCCTCCATCCCCATTAAAAAAATTAACAAAGCCACTTTTTCTTAAAACGTGTTCCGGTCAAAGTGTGAAACCTCAAATGGACGGAGTGAGTATTATATATTCCATGGAAGATAAATGTGTTTGTTCCAACGTCTGGAACGCCAATGGCTTTCGCCACCGCCGTCGCCTCTCCTCCATTAACCACCGTCCCCTCCGCCGTAGATACACCATCTTTCAACCCAAAGATTCGAACCCACAAAGATTCATTTCTCCCCAAACTCAAATCCTGCAAAAATCTTCAAGAAATCAAACAACTCCATGCCCTATACACAAAAAAGGGCCTAACGGATGACCCCTCTTTACTAACAAAACTCATTGCCAAATACTCACAAACAGGCTCCTCCGAAAGCTTAGAATATGCAAAAAAGGCGTTTACGATATTCAAGAACAGCACCGAGGATTGGAGTAGCACTACAATTTACCTGTACAATTCTCTGATAAGAGGAAATTCTTTAGCCGGGAATTTCCAAGACGCGATTTTGATGTATGTAGATATGTTGGTTGATGGCGTTGAGCCTGATAATTATACTTTTCCTTTTGTATTGAGTGCTTGCGCTAAAAAATTGAGGCTTTCGGAAGGAAAGCAGCTCCATTGCTCTGTTGTGAAAATGGGTTATTATGGTGATGTTTTTTTGTCGAATTCTCTGGTGTTTTGTTATGGTGAATGTGGAGAAACTGATAGTGCGAGGAAGGTGTTCGATGAAATGTCTGAAAGAAATGTTGTGTCTTGGACTAGTTTGATTTGTGGGTATGCGAGAAGGGAATGTTATCAGGAGGCAGTTTCTCTGTTTTTTGAGATGATTGATGAGAGAATTGAGCCTAGTGAAGTTACTATAGTGAGTGTGGTTTCGGCGTGTGCGAAATTGGGGGATTTGAATTTGGGGGACAGGGTTTTGGAATGTACTAGAAGGTTCGGGATTTCGTTCAATGCTGTTATGATAAATGCACTTGTTGATATGTATATGAAATGCGGTGCAGCAGAGAAAGCGAGGCGGCTTTTTAATGAATGTGGTGATAAGAATTTGGTTCTTTACAATACGTTCTTGTCGAATTATGTGAAGTTGGGGGAGGTTGGAGAGGCGGTTGATATGTTTCGTGAGATGATTGGTGTTGGACTGAAACCTGATAGGGTTACTATGTTGTCTGTGATTGCAACTTTGGCTGAAATCGGGGATTTTGGCGTAGGGATGCAATGTCATGCGTACGTCATAAGGAATGGGATAGACGGTTGGGATAGCATTGGGAATTCACTCATTGACATGTATACCAAGTGTGGCAAGCAAGAATTGGCTTGCAGAGTCTTTTATCAGATGCCCAACAAGACGAATGTTTCGTGGAATTCTCTGCTTGCGGGTTTTGCTAGAAATGGTGATCTTGAATCGGCACGGAGAGTGTTTGATGAGATGCCTGAAAGGGATATCGTTTCTTGGAACACGTTGATTGGTGCTTTGGTTCAAGAAAGCTTCTTTACGGACGCGATTGAACTGTTCCGTTCGATGCAGAATGACGGGGTGATCCCAGATGAGGTTACAATGGTGAGTGCTGTATCAGCCTGTGGGTATTTAGGATCACTGAATCTGGCAAAATGGACGTATAATTACATTGAGAAATACGGTATTAAGTGTAACATACGTGTCCACACAGCGCTCGTTGATATGTTTGCAAGGTGTGGGGACCCAAAAAGCGCGATGAAGGTGTTTAACACGATGAAGGAGATGGATGTCTCTGCTTGGACAGCAGCAATTGGAGCAATGGCTATGGAGGGAAACGGGGAAGGTGCGCTTGAGCTCTTTTATAAGATGCTCGGGGAAAAGATCAAACCCGATGAAGTAGTCTTCACTGGAGTTCTCACTGCGTGTAGCCACGGAGGATTAGTCGAGCAAGGGATGCGTATATTTAACAGTATGATGGAACAGGGGATCACTCCACATATCGTACACTATGGATGCATCGTAGATTTACTAGGCCGAGCAGGTTTACTAGACGAAGCTCTCGATTTCATAACTAGGATGCCTATAGAGCCGAATGCTGAGATTTGGAGCGCGTTTTTAGGCGCTTGTAGAACCCACAGGAATGAGAAGATGGCGACTCGAGCATACGAGATGATCACCAAATCTGGTAGGGGCAAAACTGGGATTCATGTTCTTTTATCGAATATATATGCTTCTGCTGGAAAATGGAGTGATGTTGCTAGGGTTAGAATGGATATGAAAGAACGTGGCATGAAGAAAACCCCGGGTTCAAGCTCGATTGAGGTGAGCGGGGTCATTCATGAGTTCACCTCTGGCAACGAATCCCATGCCTGCACTGCCTCAATGCTCGAGGAGATAAACTGCAGGCTAAGAGACGAAGGCCATGTTCCCGATTTATCAAATGTTCTGATTGATACAAATGAAGAAGAGAAGGAATTCTTGCTCAGTCGACATAGTGAGAAGCTGGCCATCTCGTTTGGGCTCGTTTCTTTAGGTCGAGGGATGCCCGTACGAGTTGTTAAGAATCTTCGGATGTGCTCGGATTGCCATTCGTTTGCGAAGATGGTTTCAAAAGTGTATGATCGAGAGATAGTTGTTCGAGATAACAACAGGTTTCATTTTTTCCAGCAAGGTTTATGTAGTTGCTGTGATTATTGGTGATAGAGGTTTTATGTAATTATCAAAATAGCGTCTTGAAAATTTGTATCAGGTTTTTGTACCAAAAAAACAGCAACTGATTGTGTAGCTGAAAATAACACAAACTTAAAATCATAGCTGAAAGTAATAAAGGAAGAAGAAGAAATACCCTCAAAATCATCAAGATATAAAAACCAATTTATTTAAAATCATCAAGATCGTTCATAAAGAGTAGCCTGAATAAATTGAAAAAAAACATGGCTTCCATCTCCTCACTATACATTAATCCAGCTTAGGAAAAATGGCATCAATGAAGTTATGATAGTAGGAATCAGCTTGCCAGAGCTGAAGCAGATGGTGCGGAGACGAGGTGCGTCGATGAACCTCTTCGAGAAGCCAGACGGTAGCCTCAGCTTTCGCAGGATGAACGATCGTATCCAACAGGACGTGCTCGTCCTCTCCTCCAAGCCTCGCACGGTCCATGCGTTTCAGTTGAATATTGGTGAGGTAGTGCAAAGGCTGGTTATACATCTTCTTGATCGAACGTCCCAGTCCGACCCATGATGTGTAGGGGATAACAGAGCCACGATTAGTGGGTAACGGGAGCAGACTCATGTATTCTTGATAGCTCTTTGCTCTTCTGAACAGCCATGCTGTATGTCAAAAAAAGATAGGAATGCTCTTTGTTATTTACCGGAATTGATACATTCTGTGACCAAAATACTAAAGTTCAATCCTTTTACATTCACAAAATCTGCAACTATGTCAATTAAAAAGCATGGTGTCTCTCTTTTTGACCAATGTTGCAGAGTTTATATTTTGATTTTTCTTAGTAACTTAGCAAAGAACTGATCCATTTTCACATTTTGACAACAAACTAAGTCAATGCGTTATCATAACAAACATTTTGCTCAAATTAATCAAACAAGAGAAAGTATTGTGATACCTCAACTTTAAATGAATGAGATGCATATTAAACCACAATCTGCTCTATGATTACACATCATTTGTTCCACACCAAATATATAATAGAACTGAGACATACATACATCAAAAAGATGACCCTCAGCTAAATCTCTATTACCAACAGAAAATTAAAATAGGAGCTCTTGCTTCTGGATATTAGCTGAAAATCTAATGCTATCAGTTTTTCTCTAAATAACGCACAGAGAATCAAAACCATATCACAGTTTCAGCAATGGCTAATTTAAGTACCTTCATCGGATAGAGAAATTAGAGGTTCATCGTTTAGCTGCTCCGCCATTGAAACATCATTGCCGGCATCAGATGAAGAAGAATCGTCTGATGAAATCTCTACTTGCTCTTTAGATGCCATAGCCCTCGGTAGAAATATATGCCACTGATAACTGGTGTTTGCTGAAATGTCACCAAAATTTTATCAAATTCCAACAGAGATATGGGGGATATCATAATTAGAATGAACAAAAGCCTCATTTACCAGGAAAATTGCCTAAAACCTATTTCATTGCTGCGAGACAAAATACAATTTCAGGGACTGAAGATGAGAAAGCATTAGCGATTTCACATGCATAATTTCACAATTTGCTGATGGATAGCGGCTCACGGAGTATATAAAAGGAAAGACATGCAGATTCACAATCCAAATCCATAAGTTCTCTAAAACTATGCTCATATGCTGATAGCTGCAGTTGGAATGTAGGTGGGGAAAAAACGGCCAAACAACCTAATTGAGTCAGGTAGCGTTTAGATCGAGGGATTTGAAAAATAAATGGAATTTAAATCCGAGTAATGGATTTGAATGGATCATTCAACCTGAAATTACGCAATCCAAACACAACCTCATAAAGAGAGTTTGTCTCGTAAATGCGGAGGCACCTATTTTTCATGGTTAAGCAATGAGTGAGGACGAGCATAACAGAGTTCAATAGATTACAGCAAACTAAACTATATGAATTTAGGGTTAGCCATTCGATATCTGCTTTCTCAAAATGAGTTGGTCAATACAGCGGATTTGGTAGTAATAATTTTACCTTTTGATGACTAGACGACAATATCAAAAATACAATTAAAAACAAATTCCACCTGGCAGAACACGGGGATGTGGGGTCCCCCATGCGGAGGCCCGAGGGTGAGGTGACTTTATCAAAAGCAAGTATAACAACAGGAAGTAAGAATAAATCAGGCTGCTCTTAATAAATACAATTTGACACCATTATGTTTTCCTTAATCGAATAAACATCATGTACCCCCCACTATATGGTCAGCCCACTGTCACTGCTAATTGTCATAATGGAGGTTTTCCACTTTCTCAATTAGTGTTCTAAGACCTAGGAGCATACTACTACTATATTTGGATACTCGGAAGTTATAATTGGAGTTAAGAAGATATGGTAATTTAATAAATCAGAGTAAAGTCGACATTAGAGCAAACTTGTACCATGTTATCAATGAATAACTTGCCTCAAAGTCTAGAGTTACTTGTGGTTGATAACATGGCTACATGAGAGCACCAGTTGGCGGCGCACCACAGGGGAGGACCAGCAAGCAATAAACTTATCTCTATATGGCGAAGCACATCGAGATAAGATTAAATTACATCAAATAGCACATAATGAATATCAAGAAAGAAAATTGCAGGCACACCATGATTTTTCCCAAATGGAAAGCCCATAGGTAACAAACGATTTCATAGGCTCTTAGGCAAATGAATATCACCTAAATGATTTCACTTGGTTACATGCTGCAGATGCAAGAAACCAAACAACAACAAACAACAGGAGTAACCAGAGAACAATCGGTTCAACAAGACATATATATGGAAACAAAAAGGAATCTAACATACGTAGCTTTCAATACAGTAATTCGGTCCAGAGCAACTTATATCATAGCCTCATAAGCCTGCTTTAAGAGATTGTTTATATCAAAAGAAGAAGCTACAGGATTTTCCTTTTTCTTTGTCTAGCCACCAAACTATTTATGAGAACACTTCTTGTTTGAAGATTTTCAATATTAGCTACTTCTAATGTTCAAGAAAACTGAACTAGAATATGACCCATATTTTAAACTTCCAATCACTTAGCTTGTATCCAAAAATCAATATCACCACTCATAACAGACATAAGATAAATCACCCAAAGTTGCAACTACCAAACAAATTAGGTCTTATCATTCATTCAATTCTTCCAACTCAAAATTCCTAAAACCGAAACATTTTTAGTTCAAATCACTTCACCATTGCCTAATTCATCATGAGGCAGAGGAAACCTACTCAATTTGACTCTTCCAAACATTTAATTAACTCCTCATAACCAAGTATTCGTAGAATTGATTTGCATGTGTGAGTGAACCACGTATCACATTACGTTATTTAAGTGTTCGATTCTTGCTCTGTGAAACTACTAGACTCTGTGTCGAAGAAGTCACATATTAAAAAGTACCTGGAGAGCACCGCTATCACGGGTGGCGCCGGAGAAACGGTGGCGGCTGCCGTAATCGAATGGTGGAGGCGCGGCGGAGGTCTGAATCGAATGAAAGTTTCCAAACCCTTCGTCAAAACTCAGCGCGTGTTTTCTTATTTATATTTGTGTCGCTTACCTTTTCATGTCTCGTATCACAAAAGTTCATGGTTTCATGTCATCTAAAAGTTAGAATATGCAGATGAAATTGAACACTTTCATGATATGAGAGTTATATTCTAAGCAGTGTTTTCATAATCGAATCGATGATCGAACTGAATGGACCACCGATCAAGAGTTCAACCGTTAAAATGATTCCTACTTAAAAAAAATTCAATATTTTTTATATATAATTTATAAAATAAAATAAGTGATACAACTACAAAAATTTAAAATTATACTCAATAACCAACAAATAGAATATACAATATATATATATATTATACTTTAAAAAAAAAATTGTTAGTGTTGTCCAGCGTCCACACCCAAAAGTCTTATCCACAAATCCGTACCACGTGGTCTTCTCTACATCTATGCTTGACCAATTCAAATTACATTTCCAAAATCGACTCACCGCACTGGAACTTGGTGCAAAGAGCGACCGTCAAAACGCTGGACGCGCGGTCGCGTTTGTCTCAGGAGAGCGCCACCACCCCCTCCCCAAAACCTCAGGCGAGCGTTGGTCTCAGGCGAGCGTTTAAAAAAAAATTAAGAAAGAACCGGTCGAACCGGTTTTACCGGTTCGACCGATAAAACGGTTATTAGGGGGGTTTCGGACCGGTTCCGAGACCGGTTTTCGGTTCAACCGGCCGGTCCGATCCGTTCCGGTTCTCTAATCACTGATTCTAAGTTCGATTCTAATTAAAAGCAACTTCAATCATATTAAATTGTATATTCGATGGTTGTTTCTCAATAATGAAGTAAAGTGAAATCAGCCCATAATGCAAGGGAGAACTAGAAAAATAATATAAATGAATTAATTATAACAATTTTTCACAGGTTTGAACGTTTAGATAAGATAAAATTCTCTGATTTTTAAATAAGGTATAATTTTTTTCATGTTCATCAAATGCACTCAAAAGTGTAGTTTTTCAATATGCAACTTATTTTCATTAATATAAATTAAATATTTTAATATATTAAATTATATATTTAAAAAATACACTTGAATTGCATGGTGCATACGTACAAAATCTTGTCTTCAATATCTTACTCTCGAACGTAGCTATTCAAACTTTTTTAAAACTTATTTACTCAATAAAAATTAGATTAAATTATCAATTTTAACACTTTAATTTTATTTTTTTAAATAAATTTTACACTAGATTTAAATATTCCTAAAGAAAATATTGTTTTTAAGACCCTCTAAATAAATCATCTATTTCACTTTCACGTGTCACTGGACCACATGAATTTTTGACATCGTGAAAACTGAAAGTAAATCAAGTTGGAGCAAATTGAAGTAATTTGAGAAACAAGCTCCATTAATTGTAGTAACTATAGCATTTATTTTGCATGCATCATATACACACACATGTTTTTCACATGACACTATGCCAAAAAATGGCTACGACAACAGGAAAAAGACAACGAAATTTAAAGCACAACACCAAAGAATTTAGATCAGGTGTTTGAGAGTTTGTTAGAAATAGCTCTAATTGTATGTGGTGTGGTTCTACAACACCGTCCGATAATAGACGCTCCAGCCTCACGCCATTTCCCAATGTACGACACAAAATCAAGCACCAACTTCTCAAAAAAATGCTTCTACACTTTTGTGATGAGAATGCAAACACCACCTTTATTCGAGATCGTTCGATAGAAATATTAAACTACTCGAATCTTAACCGAACGATTTTGACATAAGTATCAAATAGTTAATATTCGATTAAAGTTCGTTTAAGAAAATATTAAATTACTCACGTTCAACTCGATTAAAGCTCGACTAAATTAATTATCAACTGATTTTGAAACCTAATGAAATGATATTTCAAATAAACTTGAAAAATTGTACATTCAACTCGATTCTGATCAATAAAATTAGATTACAAATAAATTTGAACAACTATATATTCGATTCAAGTACCTGATAAGATGCAGATATAATGATATTTGCACCAGCTTCAAGGTAATCCAGGTGAACCTGTGTTAACAAAACAGATATTTTTGTTACTCTTTGCTGCAATTTCAGATTACTTAATCTTATAAAATTCAACGTTTTAATATTCACTTATTGCTGAAATTATTTAATTGGGGTCTGAAAATTAATTAATCTCAATAAAACCTTATTAAATTACTATAAATTACACAAAATATTATTGTACTTAATTAAGTTTACAAAATTTTATTATTTTTTTGGAAGAATATTAATAAGAAAATTGAAGGGCTTATTTTTTAGTATATACCCTTTTAATGAGATGCGGTGAGCTTAAGAGGCACTTAGCACTCCAAAGAGGATCATTGAGGTCGGCGCCATGTCGTTGCAGCTCCGTCGCAAGGCCGCCGTCGATGAAGGCTGCGCCACCGCACCGGCGGAGGAAACTCGTCATGAAAGAGGAAGGATGATCAACTTTTCCTAGAACCATGTTATTTAATTATATAATTTGCATAATTTATTGACTTTATTTATGAATTGAAGAAGAAGAAAGCAAAAGTGGCTGATAAACATGTGTAGACAATGAAGCTTATATTTATAAGTAGAATTTTGATTTCATAAATACTCCATAAAAAAATAAAAAATAAAAAGCAGACTAATTTTGGACGCAATAGGTCATAGGTGTCATTTATATGCAATTTTATAACATGTTTCCGAAATATTCTCACGTAAGTAAAAATTTTATGTGATATTAATTACTTCGAGGTAAAATGTATTACTTGACAATAAATGTTTTTATCTGGCGGATTTTTTTAATTAAAAATATAGTGTTGATTAATTATTAAAATACGGGAACAAACACAATAAAAATTGGGGTGTAAATTTAACGATTTAGTTTCGTATTATATATCTGTGTTTTTACAATTTGATACATAAATGAGGGTAGAAGTGCATATCATAGTGTATCGATCTGGTGAAGGATTAAGGCCACTTTCATTGGTTTTTTCCTGCACATGAGGACAACAAAACATTTGTACCTTATAATTGGCTATTTTGTGTCGATCGTTTTAGTGATTCAGTTACCTTCTAGGCTTCTACCTATTAAAATTGTCCATATTTAATTATTTGTTAATCAAAAAGACATTTATTAGCAAGAATAACAATAGGTGAGAAGACTATCCACAAATATTGGAGGTTCGACCCAACAATGAGAGGGCTATCAAAAGAACGACATGCCCTAGCTAAAGAATGAGCCATAATATTAGCATTGTGATTTGCGACTAACATGACGGAAAATAAATTGGGGTTTTTCAAGCATAAAATTCCTACACTTTCACGAGTTCAAAAATATTCCGGCTCGTCTGCGCACTTTTTGGAGAATGAGAGGACGAATCTCACCAAAGAGGGGAATGATGATATTGCAGAATGAGTCATCGCCTCGTCATACTTTTCATATATATTATATTTTTCCTTAGTTATTGTCTTCCTATTTAATATTAACATCTAGAATATTCTTAGTATATGCTTTCTTGGTAGTCAAGTCGAAATATGATTGCCCTAATTTTTTCTATAAAAGGGGCTTTCCTATTTCATTGTAAACACATTGAAATTATTAATAGCATAAACATTTTTAGAAGATTTTTTATTTTTATTCGAGACGCTGTCTCACCTCTTGTTTGTAGAGCGTATATCATACTACATCAAAAAGAAATGTTAGTCAGGTCCTTCATTTCAATTTTTCTCCATTTAATTGGTTAAGGATTTCTTTTATGTTCCATCAAAATTAGAATAAAAATAGTGACCTTTATCTTGAATGCCACGTAATATATCACCTGATAAACAAATCCAACGACCTACGTCATGTCATGAACCAAACAACGCTCTTATCTCTACACATTAATCTTCCAAATAAATTAATTAATTTATCACAAAATCAATCAATTCTCCATATATATATATTTATTTATTTAAAATTGTAAATCAACAAACAATGAGTAATTAATATTTACAAAGTTTGTTATGCGTGGATAGCTCAGTGGTTAGAGTTTCACTATTTAAAACCTCGAGGTCTTTGGTTCGAGAGACAGAGAGCAAAAATGTATTCCTCTTGTGATGGTTGTGGTTTCGAGTGATCTTCCTCTTGTGGTGACTACGATTCCGCTCTATAGCGAGATAAAAAGATGTGTCATGTCACCACAAAATAATGCTCATTTAAAAAGGGTTTTAACGAGGGATTTAAAGAGGGAATCCTACTTAAAGAGGGTTTTAACGAGGGAAAATATCTCTAGTTAAAATGGTCGTCGGGAACTGATTAACGAGGGATTTAACGAGCGCGAACATGTGCCAGATTTCCCAAGGGCAAAAATCCCTCGCTAAGTTGTCCCTCGCCTGCACCCTCGTTATTAACGAGGGCAATGGGCCCTCGTTAATTACCGAGGGATTTTCCCCTCGCCAATAAATGTCAGACCTTTTTCCCGAATGTCCCTAATTAATCATCATCCTCTAGAGCCTCATCTAATTCTTGCTCGAGTTTTGCAAGATCTTCAAATCTTCAAATTATTACCAAATAACTCATCATTTTTCAAATCTTCTTCAAGCTGAAAGAAAAGTGCCTCAAATGCATTTTCATCTATAACTTCATCTACTCCCACATATATATTCTTTATCGGATCTTTTCTTATTATGCTACTACCCACAATTACCACCTCACTACACACAAACACAACTCGATTAATTCAAGGTACCTCAATCACAAAATAGCAGAAATATTAAATGAGCAGAAACACAAAAATTGATTAATTTTTCCCCAAATATTTCCAGTTCACAACAAACAATTAGGAACAAAATTAGTTACAATAGGTCGTTCGATTCTCTAATTCATTTATATCCCCAAAATCCAGACAAGAAAAAAAATGAACATACAAATAACTTCATACCCGTGAATGTTCCCGTGAAGTTGGACGGCGGAGGACTTGTTTCCCGGTGGCGCCAGACGGTGGAGACAATGGCGGCGGTGTTGGTTTCCTCAAGGGCCTCTTCGGTTTTGAGCTTGGTGTTGCTTTGCTCTCGAGTCTCTTCGATTTTTAGCTGAAAAATGAGGTTGCAATTGGTGATATATTTGTTGTTTGCGATCTAAAACAGTACAACAGGTGCCTGCAGATTCAAATTTGACGAGGGGACACTCCCCTCGTTAAGGTGCATGCAAAATTTGCCTAGGGTCGTTCGCCCTCGCGATGTGTCTGTCACATTTGCTGAGGGAATTTCGAGCCCTCGTGACCTGGCAGTGAAACTTGGCGAGGGGTACCGCCCTCGGGAAAAGTATGACGAGGGTTTTTCCCTCTGTTTATCCCTCGCCTTTTTACGTGTGCTTTTTCCCCGCTGAATCCCTCATTAAAATTTACACTCGTTAAATCCCTCAGCAATTAACGAGGGTTCTAATACCCTCTTTAACCTCCCTCGTTAAAGCAACATTTTTTTATAGTGTGTGTCCGATTGCGGTGGTAAAAGGTTATATTGCGATTCCGGATGGTCCTTCTTTTGTGGTGGTTACGATTTCGGTCTATAACGAGACGAAAAGATGTGGCATGTGTCCGATTGCGGTGGTAGAAGGTTATATTGCGATTCCGAATTGTCCTTCTTTTGTGGTGGTTGCAATTTCAGTCTATAACGAGACGAAAAGATATGTCATGTGTCCGATTATCCGGTGGTAGAAGGAACTAATACTGCTATAAATGATTAACTTTCCCCAAAAAAATATATGGTAATGTTCCACGCTGCATGCACCCCTAATATGAGGCACGATATATGCTTAACAATAGAAAATCAGAAGGCACTTTAATCAATTAAAAACTTATATATCATATAGCAAGCCATTCCAATTGGTCAACGTAATTTCTTGCAATCAAATACGTTACATACATGTTACGTAACGTATGTGTGATTACTTGATAGATGTATATCAAAGTAACTTAAAATCTCAAAAAATAAAAGTTCATAATATATTCCCCACAGTATACAGAATATATTCCCCCGGTTGAGTAAAAGACAATAAGTTGATATTAATAATTCATCATTTTTCAAAATTATAAAAATAAATTTTCTTTAAAATTTTTGTTTCAAAATGAAATACATTCTGTTATTTTTAATTTTAATTTTTTACCAATTATCCTAACAAATATACAGATAGTGTGGGCCCGCCGTTAGCTTATCGAGAAAACTGAAAAAGAAAAAGCTCATTAAAAATGGGAAGTACTCAGCTTTCATCTTGCAACTTGCAATAGTAATATTGGGCCAGGTTGGAAATTCACTACGCTAAAAAATTGAAAATAATTGAATTAATAAAATGGGGAACTTACTACTTAGTAATCAAAAGAAATTTTAATTAATTGATAATAAATTAGTTTATAAAGTGTATGCATATATGTTGAGCCAAGCGAATCGAAGAAATCTACGATGTATGAATAGTACTAATTCTTTCTTTAATCAAGGAATTTTAATTTGAAAAAACGAATGGAAGATCTCTTATTTAAGAAAATGTAACAAATTATATTATAAGAGTTATCGGAATTTGAGCTAATTACTTAATTCATGTTATGAATTGGACCAGTATAATTATACCAGATTTTTTTCAATATTATTAGTTCAGCCCAGTGAGTCGGGTTGTCGGGATGTAACTGAGTCAAGCCGACTCATGAGCTATTTGTGCTCGATTCGTAAATAATCGAAATCGACTCTAGCATAATTAAGTCGAGTCAAGTTCGACCTACTCGAGTAGTTATCGAGTTCGAACTCATAAATACTCAGCTCATGAGTCTAATCAAACTTGCACAAAAAAAATTATTATTATGCCACTAATTTTATTAAATATACAGGTATTGGAGCTCGAGTCCATACAAATTTCTTGTCGAGTTAAACTCGAGCTTAAAAATTTGGCTCGATTGAACTCGAGTTAAATTTTAAAATATTCTAATCAAGTCGAGTTCGAGCTCAGCACTATCAGCGAGTCCAACCCAAGTGACAAGTAGGAGTAAAAAACCAATCATTAATTTGATCAGGACATGTACATGTACACTGTAAAATATTAATTTAAGAAGATTTATTTGTATCTAATTTATATTTCAATAGTACATGTTCACTGTAAAATTCAGTAAATGGAAATATTTTCCAACATATAAAGAACTACATAAACTCAGTATCCATCATCTATTTGACATAAAAACGTGCAAATAAACGGTTGAATTCAGAAAATCAAACAGACAATGTATGTAACATATATATTCAATGAAGCTCACATCTGCTAAAAGAATTGTGTGTACATTTATAATAAAAATGGCAATTATTTCCATCATTAAAAAAAAGATGATGAACTCTTGAGCAATTGATCAAAAACAAACTTCATCTAGTTCTCTCAATCAATATGTAAGAAGACGATAATAAGATTATGAATTACGAACACATTATTCGTTCGTTCTTTTGGTTCATGGTCCGCGCGTGGGAGCGAAACAGAAGCACCCTCCCGCCTGGTCTTCGGGTATCATTCCGCCGCCTTTGCTCGTGTCGATGGCTTCCAAAAGCCCAACGACTTCATCCATTTCGGGCCTTTTTTCTGGGTTTGCGTCCCAACACTTCTTCATTATACTTGCCAGAGAACTTGGACAACATCGAGGAATTTCTGGACGTAGATTCTGTAATATGAAACACGGATATCATATTTACCCACTCTCAACTCATTTAGTTAGTTATGACCTCAACCAATTAAATTATTAGACTAACGACTAGATAATAAGACTAAAAAACAAGGATAACCTGTCGAACAACGGCAGACGAAACTTCAGCAAAACTGAGGTCGGGGTAAGGAAGATCACAACAGTATGTTTCCCACAAACACACTCCAAAACTGTAAACATCACACTTTCTGTTGTAGGGTTTACCATCAAGTACCTAAATTAATCATCAATATTATGATTAATCATATACGTATAACAAAAAAAATCCTCAAACTGAAACGATAATAATACCTCTGGGGCCATATAGCCGAGGGTTCCGGTTTCACCAGTCATATCCCTTGGATTCTGAGCTTCGACCCGAGCAACACCAAAATCCGCAATTTTCAATGTTCTATGGACATCTAACAACATGTTTTCGGCTTTCACATCACGATGAACAATCTTTTTCGAATGTAGGTAGCTTAATCTGCAAGTTTCGTGTGAATAAGTAAATGAGAATCCCAACAGATTTTTTTTTAAAAAAGTTAGTTATTTACCCTCTCGCTAGGTCCAAAGCAAGTTGGATCACAATTTTGAAGGCGAGCTTCTTTTTCCTATTCTTGAACAAGTAACTCTTCAAATTCCCTCCAGAAAGAAATTCAACGAGCACACAACAAGCCCTCGATGGATAGTTGGTGTAACCCTCGGTAGGATTTTTGGAAGGGATTTTTAGTTGCGAAGTTCCCATTGAAGCACCGACAAACTGTAACATATTAAAAAATGATCGGGTAAGAAAGTCAAAGATTAAACTTAAAATACTCAAAAATTTACCTTAGTAACATTTGGATGATCGAGCTTCTGCCAAACGGAAACCTCCTGCTTAAACGACGCCCTAAGTGCAGCCGTTTCAGCAACCGAGGCCATCCCATCCTCTCCCCAATCCAATAGCTTCACTGTAAATGAGGGCAAAATTGGAAACGAGAGTGCAAAAGAGATATGCATGAAAGTAAAGTAGGTCATATGACAATGTGGACAGAAAACCGAAGTGCAAAATCCTGAACATGTTTGATATCATCATTTATATTTCTAGTATCCATATGATAGTGTTTTAAAACACGAGACGAGTAAAGAAAATACATTTCAATTATACATATGACTCAAATACATAGAAAGTATGGCAAAAACTTTTCAAGAAACCATCATCTCATGGATGTCTCTAATATAAGAGATTAAAACAAGATATAAGAAAAGTTTCCAGAATTCAAGAATAGGAAAGAATGACTAAATAACAACGATTAAAGCAATGTGACGTGTTCCTTGAAAACTAAACGAGTTATAAATCATAATATACTCATCAGTATAAATATGACATTGTTTAAACAAAAAAACATACACTTGATAGTGAATTTATTTCAGATTATTATAAATGTATTAAAAATGAGTTTTCTTGAACAGAACAGTTCACAGCAGCAGAGAGCATATACGTGCATAAACATCATGACAAACAAATGATAAACTCATTACAGAGAAAAACGAGGCCTCAAAGTACATTTAAACGCAAAAAAATATCCTCAATCGACTCAAATTCTTTGGAAGTGTAGCAAAACGTCTACGATAAACCATAATCTCATAGATGCTCTTATACGAGAGGATGATATTCTCTACTTTATTATACTTAAAACCACAAAAGCAGAAAAGAAAAAAGAAAAAAACAAGTTGGATAATAAAACGCAACAAGAACAAATATAGTCGAAATATTCTCCATAATCAACATATAAACATGTTATCAACATGGCAAAGCAATAGTCTTGAAACATGCAACATCAGTACAGGCTGTATAATAACATTCAAACAACATTCCCACCTACCTACTTCCATCAATATTAACCAATAATCTTCAATTCCATCCATCTCATATTAACCACAAAATCAAACATAGAAACATATATAGTTATAGATATAGCAAGATAAAGATTTATTACCTGCAACATCCTGTGTATTATAAGTTCCCCGATAAACGGTTCCATAAGTGCCCTGAGCCACAAGATACCGAATTTCCAACTTCAACGGATCGATCTCCCACTCTTCTTTAGGCCTCTGATCGGCTTGGCCTTCCACGTTTCTCGACCAAACCCTGCTCAAATGCTTCTCGAGCTGAACATCCAAGTTTTTCAGATCGATTTTATCAGCTCGAAAAATCATGTCCTTGCTACTGATGTTTCCAAGGCTGCCCTCGCTTCCCGACCCCTTCAACGCCCCTAAAGGCGGAATTTGTTCGCATGATTTCGCAGTTTTCGGGACCTCCCCCCTCCCTCAGTAGCTTTTGCATCCATATTTGGATAGACTCAGAAATTTCTTCTCCCAACTAAACAAAATTAATCGAAAAAATCGACAGATTGATGAATCAATTGCAGGAAATTCAACACAGCTATGATAAAAAAGCAAGAACTTATACACCCTTCGATAAAGATCAGATTTTTTTTTTTCAAGAATTGAAACTTTTCATCGTCATCAATAGGCAACCATTAAAAAAGCACAAAAAACAAGATATAACTCTCAATTTTTAATCTGAATCTGTAACAGAAAAGGCTCAAAACAATCTTTCTCCAGTTGAAACCTAGATTTCTCCAAATAGATATAATGATAATTGACTTTCAAGAAACCATGAGGATCTAAAATTATAGGAGCAATAATTCAAAAAAAAAAAAATTGGATTGACTTTCAAGAATTCAAAAGCCCGCATCACCAATCACACCAACCCCCTATTACCTAAATATATAATTCATCTAAACTAAATAGAAAACGACCCAAAAAAAAGGGCAAAGGGCATTAACCAAAAAAGAAAGAAAAAACAGAGACCTGTTCTTTATTCAGAAAAGAGGAATTAATTACGAAATCCACCAAATTTGAAAAGGAAAAAAAACCCACAAGGAAATTGAACAGGAAAAGGTGTTAATTGCCTCATAAACGTAAAAAAGACGCAAAAATTGACCAAGAAATGTGAATAATACCTTTGGCAAGTTCAGAGAGGAATTGAAAGAAATTTCTGGTCAAAATTAATATTCGTAGAAATTAAGAAGAAAAGAATGAGGAGAAAAGGAGGTTTAAAGAGAGAGAGGAGGAAGAGAGAGAAAAGCGCGGGTTTGCCTAAAATTAAGGTTTTCCATATTTGCTTTTTTTCTTTTTTCTTTGTATATTAGTGGCGGAAAATAGATTCTGAGAGAGAATAAATGCAGTATGAGGGCAGCGTACAAAGATACTAGTACCAAAAGAATAAAAACAAATGTACTGTTCCGTGCATCTTATTCCAACTAAATTACCTGTAATCTACATTTTTTGTGGACCAAATTGCCCCCATGTGTCCCTCTCTTTAATAAAATTGAATAATGGAAAAATAAATAAAGATTTCGAGTTTGTGAAGTTTATGTAGATATAAATATAGATGAATAGTTTATGTCTTGAGTGACAAGGATTAGGGTTTGATTTAATGTGAATGTTTATATTTTTTTAAAGGGAAAGTATAGGGTGGACAAGCTTTCACATGGGAATCTATGAAATTGATTAAGCTAGCAGTGTGATTTATATTATTAAAAAGTATTAACTGTGATAATGAAGTGTGTGATTTTTTATTATAAATGGGAGTATTGCTCATAACACTGAAGGGTGTGACTTATGTTATAATAGAGGTATTAATAGTGATAATTAAAGAGTGATTTATATTATAAAATTATATTAATTGTGATAATTGAAGGGTCATGCCTGTAAAAAATGAATCAGTTTTACAGTGAATAAGTTTCACATCATATCAACTATTTTATAAAATATGGTTGATGATTAATGATGTTTGTAAAAAAAAATTAAAAATTCACTTGGGATATGTTTAGATTTATGAAAGAGATAAATAAGGAAAGATAACTTTCTCAAGATAAGTTTAACTTGTAGATAACGAATAGGATAAATTAAATCAGATGTAAAAGAAAAATAAACCACAAAGATAAAAGTATGTATCCTCTAAGTTGTTCTCATACATTTTTGTCCTCAATGCATATAAATCATCAAATTATGGGAATATTTTCTTATGAAATTTGAATTCATAATTATATTTCCTACTTCCTAGGGGATACCATCACATGCTAAAATGAAGTTCTTTAGGGTAAAATTGTCGATTTATTTTAATTATTTGCAATTTATCCTCCCAAATTTCGAGTACCTTGACTTTGACCACATAATTTTGGAAACTTTTGGAATAGTTATGTTCCACCATCTTGAAATTCTAATTAACTTCATATTGCATTGCTTCTGAAAAATAAAAAAGAGAGGCCCTACTTTATAAATAAATTCATAATGTTGGAGTATTTTGTAATTTGATTGTCAAAATCAAATCGGCGTTTCCCATGTCCATACATTATACACGTGTTAGCTAAATTTAGTCAAATCTATGATTAAATTAAGAGTCACACTTGCGTGAAACGGTCTCACGGTAAGATGAAACTTAATTTTGATATTAACGCTTTAATATTTTTGGACGAGTGAGTGTTAATTTGTGCTAGGTTGTACCTCATCTTATGCATGAGACCGTATCTTACGAATTTTTATCTTAAATTAACAAAAAATGAATGGAGGACTTTTTTTTTTTAAAGGATTTGAATCACACACACATAATAAAAATAAAATAAAAATTCTACTATAATAAATAAAGGTCCAAAACAGCACCTTATTTGGCTATACAACACCATATATGTGGACTGTATTTTAAAGAAGCCGTACAATGTCTTTCAATATCTTAAGAAATTTTCTACTACTTTCCAAGATAAATTAATTATAGTGCTTTAAATTCTCATTTATTCAGAGTCCTCGAGAGGCTAAAAATTCAATTATACTACAACTCAGAGTTGAATAGCAAGTCAAAATTTTGATATATATATACACACATATATACACCATTAATGGTAAAGGTGCACATAGTTGCAACTTGCAAGTTGTATAAGTCCACAATTTTTTTTTAAAAATGTTTGACTTTCGTTTGTATGAACAAATTTAGGTAAGCCCAACGACTGCAGGCCCTTGTGTATGAGCGGTTTTGAAGTTTTATGCTTATTCACATTAATATATAATTGATATTTTTTTAAAATTAATAAAGTAATTACAGTCTACCTACATCTTTCGTGATATAAACTAGGACCAAACTAAGAGCTAGGAAACAAATATGAATTTACTTATAAAGGTGTTATAATGTTTATAGAACTAGTATGCATCTCTCAAGTTCCTCTTTATATTTATAAATTTAAATACTATAAAGTAAACAAATACATATATAAAATTATACTTTGAGAGCACTGCAAATATTGACACTGATTCTATCTATCGTTTATTTAGGATCACATACACATATGAATACGATAGATACTACATCAACTGAATTATACATCATAAACTCTCATGTGTAGCTTGTATATATTATGAAATAGATATCATTATATTTTTAAATTGATATTATTAATTGATGCATCACGAAGACAAATTCCTCTTCGTATCGTAGCCTAGTGTCATCATTGATACTCCACAAAATTGGTATGACTCTGAATACCAGATGATGCAGCACGAAGACGTGATACTGTGGGCGAACCTCACGAGAGAATAATCTCATTTTATAAATAATGCAAAGCTCCTTTACAATGTTCTTGAAATTCCTATTTATAATAGCAAAATTAGAATTTTAGGTGTGTAAGCCCTAAAAGCCCGAGTCAATAATAATTAATTAAAATTTAAGCAAACCCTAAACACTATAAAATATAAATAAAAATACAATCTTATCTCCACCATTAATTTTATATACTAATACATATAACATTTAATACTATAATCTTAATTTATAAATATAATAATTTCAGTTGATGTATATTATTGTATTAATTTATAAGTATGACGATATAAATTTAATACTATTAATAAGTTTCACCATAAACTACTCATTATACATAAATTTATATCTTTTTAGATTTCATCACTAAACCTAAATCTCATGGCCTCATAACTAGCAATCAATTTGTACATGACTATTCATTTTTGACATTTTATGGTTGACCTGACTCTTGGAACTATGATCTGTCAAACTAAGTTTTGAATAATACAAAAATAATATCAGAAAATTAAATTAAATTGCAAATTTTGCCCATTCGCTCATAACTAAGTTAATGAAAGCACCGCTTTAGTTCCAACTTCTAAGTTCTAACACAACTTATTTTAATTTGTCGACGGGCATTTCTACAGAGAAAGTTGGCAAAATTATCTCATATATCACGAATTAATTAGTTGTGAAATTAATTTGACAACATGTGCTTTGCTTCTTGGGGGTGAGTGTTTCTTGTCGAGTAATGGAGTAATAGAGCAGGATTACATTGGGCATTGCAATCATCAACTATATCTTCTCAGATTAATTCATCAATATAATGTTGTAATTGTTTTCTAATGATGATACTTATACACATATATTAGCTAGAAAGCCGCAGGGAAAAAACGAGTGTTTTTTGAAAAATTTTAGGGTTTTCTTTTTACGAGTAAAAAAAAGATGAAGGCTGAAATTATTTGTTGTTTCCATTCATAGGGTGTGGGTGGAAAAAAGTGGGCGTGTAGTAAATTTTAATATTTGTATTTTTTATTATGGGTATTTTTGTAAAAAAAAAAAACAAAAAGTGGGTGAACTAAGCAAATTCGTGGGTGTCAATAGCCGCGCCCTTCACGTAATTATCAACTCTTTATTCTTATAAATATTTTGATTTTTTTACGCCTCTCAATTTCGGGCGTGTTTTGAAACACTTAAAACAGCTTCCAGAAGCACTTATTTTCAAAGCTCCCTCTCACAGCTTTTGAAAATAAATGCTTCTGAAAGTTGTTTTAAGTGTTTCAAAACATACCCTTCATAACCTTATATAATAAATTCATTTTACAAAAAAACCATATACGTCCAAATATAAAGAAAACAAAATAGAATAAAATTCGGAAAAAACAATTGGTTGTACTTATATTACAAGGGGCCTTCGAATGTAAGTCCAATAAAGAGTTGACAAAAGGCGACAACTAACCTAACCCAATAAGATACTTTTCACACCGGCCCATATTTTGGAATCTTTAAGCTAATTTAATAAACTCATTTAGAAAAAACAATTTTTGAAACATATACACATACATATAGCTGATTCAACACGTGGATGTTCGTGAGTGGCTGACTTGAAACCTGTGCACTACACCTGATGTAGTCGAACTCACCCCCAACTCACAAGCCCGACGGCAAAATTAGGGCTGGTTTGCAGAAAAATATAATTTTGAAGAAGTCAATTAAAATTGATAATTATGAAAAAATTGCTTAATAGTAAAAGTTAATGGTGTTTGTAAAAATATTTTTTTTAAAAAATGATATTGCTTACAAAATAAATTAATAATATTTAAATAAAGTTCATAAGTTATAAAAAACAACTCATATCCAACTTTTAGATTATAGTTTGACAACTTATTTATTATAGTAAAAAAGATATCAAACACTTCAAATTGATTCTATGATGAGTAAATCTCATGTGCATCCAGTTTTTAGATTATAGTTTGACAACTTATTTATTATAGTAAAAAAGATATCAAACACTTCAAATTGAAAATAACGCGTAACTTAAGACTCACAAATTTTAAAAAGCGTCTGAACTATACAAAATTCATAACTATTCCAAACAAAAGCACTATGTTCCCACATTAACAGTTGCACTTTTTAGTGTAAATAAGCTGTGTTTTTCTGCATAACAAGTTGCACGCTTCTAAAATGCACTATAAGTGCACGGTACACCCGGGTTGTTTTGAGGACCAGATTAGATGGACTAGAGCTCAAGATCCTTAATTACTGCTAAATATATAAAGAGCAAGCCCCATCACTAAATCATAGTGTAATAAATTACAATGGTAAAAGATCACTTAAAAAACAAGAAATGTTGAGTCGTTTTGAGGACCAGATCAGATGGACTAGAGCTCAAGATCCTTAATTACTGCTAAATATATAAAGACATCAAGGAGTACAACATATTAACAACCACTAAGAAGGATATTTTAAAAAATAAAGTTAGATTCTTCTAATGCAGCTTCCTTTTGTAATTAATTAAAATAAATCACACAAAAACCCGAAAATGCAACGAGCACCTTACCCTTTGGTCCGAAGAATCGTAATGCTGCCTTCTCCACCTTCAGTGCGAATCTTAGTTTTCCCAACAACGGGCTTCCCGGAAAATGCTGATGTGGGGTAAGAAACGCAAGGGTCCGGCTCGTTTTGCTTTGACTTTGGCGGATTGTGTATCCGTTGGTTTATGTCCTTCAGAGTCACATCTCCATGCACACCACACGGTTTAATGAAGGTAAATGGATAGACGACAGACGAGGCTAGTTTGGGAGGTGTACGCATGTACGACTTTCTACCTGATCATGTCAAGGATGAAAATTAGACAAGACAGAGGGACAAGAGAGAATAACTCTTCTTTAAAGAAAAAAAGAGTAAAATTGCAAAATTGATCCCGTGTTTTTTGGATGTTGGCGATTTTAGTTCCATATGAATAAATTTTCTAAATTAAGTCGTAAAAGTTTTAAATTGATGCAATTTTAATCATATTTTGACAAGGTTGTCGAATTTATGCATGTGCCGCTCACGTAAGCTGCCGAAATCCCATATGTAGCAACCGGACTAATGACTCGTCATTGCTTACGTAGCATAATGGGACCCAAACATAATCATGTCAATTAACAAAAACAAACACATCGAACATTTAATCCCAAATAATCACTTCAAATAGAATCATAAATTAATTATCATCACAAAACAAAAAATTGCAAATATAGAACCAGAATTGCAGCATTATAAAAATAGAGTAGATCAAGTGTGAAAAATTTCATGTATAAAAAATTATAAAATTGCTCTAAATCATTACCTATATTCGGGCCAGATGAACCATCTACATCCTAAACACTAAATAATGAACTCTAAATCATGACCTATTCGGGCCTGTTGAACCATGAACCATGAACCACTCGACTTTGTCTTACCTTCACCCTATACAGAATATGTTTGTAATTAAAAGCTTTTTAATGTATGCAAATTTTCATACTAAACTTTGTCTTAAAAATAATAGGACTTAACTAAAAAAGTTCATTTGTATGGGAGTAAAATCGTCAATACCAAATAGATATTGGACAAATTTTGCAATTTACAAAGGAAAAACAGTACCTCTGAGAATAATATTTCCGGGAGTATGAACTGGAAGTTTTTGAACGGCATTGGGATCGTATTCAGGAGGGGTATTACAGAGGTCTGCAAAATAGCGCGAAACTAAATTTAGAAAAAAACACGAAAACTGTATAAAAATAACCAACGAGAAGTTTTTTTTGTTTCACCTGTAATTTCAACTTGAACGTTAGATCCAGATGCACCTCTACTGTTCGTGCAGAAAGCTAGTTAGAAATATTATTTAAATTCACGAAATGGAAGAAAAAAATCGAATTATACACATACATATCTTCAGTACTGAACTGCATTTCAGAATCATTGAAGCAATCGGCAATCCACCCTTCAGATGATGGATCCAAATACTCACTACTTGATCCTGATGGGCATTCTGCAATTATGAGAATTATTTACTCAATATCATACATCAAATGTGATTAGGGTCTATCTTGATATGAGAATTTTGCAACGAGACCAACCTGCAAATCCAGCAACCCAATCTGACATATCAGAAATTACGTCTTCAAGTGAATCCTTTGTTTCCTATACATCAAACAACAGTACAGTTAGTGACCAAAAAACAGAATGTTTGAAGCTCAAAAGCTTTAACTCTGAATTAATATACAGAACATACGGTTGAAGTTTGCTGGTTATTTTAAATGAGGTTTAATTGAAGGATTGTAATTAAGTTCAATATCATATTTGACCAAGGTCCAAATGGGATTCCAGAGAACTACAAGTGAAGCATGCTAATAAACAGAGAATACGGTTGGTGAAGCTTGCAGGTTTTTTTGCTAATTAAAGTATCATAATTAACTTCAAATACAAGTGAAGCATGCTAAATAAAGAAGACATGGTTAGATATGGATTGTCTTCGATTTTTTACAAAGCATTTTGGAACACTTTGGAAGGTGGAGCAAAATACCAAAAGAAGAACAAGAGATGGCATCACCTCAGATCTTAGGAACATCTCATCACTTAGCAGAGATGAATCGAGGACTTCTGACTCGAATTGTAGCATTCGACGCCTTTTTACTTGAGCAGAATGCTCCCTTTGCTGCTCAAACTCTTTATCCATAGCTTCTGCAATTCATTTAGAATGCATTCAACCTACATTGTGCATGAAACACACACAGACATATCTCTCTTACGCAATACCATTATCCATATGTAGAATTCAAGGCGCAGAAGAAACATTATTCTTAAACCAAGAGTAAGAAACAAGCATAAGCTTAGCATATGGACAATGCATTTTAGGAAAACGAGTTTTGGGTGCGTATCAAATCATTTCTTCAAGAACATAACAAGCATTATAGCGCTAAATTCCCACGTTCGTGTAAGCAATTCCAAGATAAATGGCTAGCGTGCGACAGCAATGTCATTCGAAAGACAAAGGAACAATAAAAATATATACTATGTGCAAATGTAAGAGAAGTAACATCCCACCATTGCTAGTTGCATGATAAGCTAAATCACCACAAGCTTTGAGTGGCGTAGTCGTATCATCAAACGAACAAGAATGTTCTTCATCCTCGCCCAATCCATTCAATAGAGACTTAGATACTACTGCCCAAAAGAGCAAGCAACACAAAATTAACATCAATGCCTTAGTAGATAGTTTCTAAAAGACACATTATGATAACTAGATTCAAAATCAGAGCAAAACAGACTCACCCCTGTTGGCATTATCTTCAAGATTACAATCTTGACCTTGTTGATAATCCCACATCTCACTGTTGGCAAATTTCATGTGATTTAGAATATACACAGAAATCATAAATCACATAAACCCACTATAGTACAACTTCTAATAAAAGCCCAAATACAGTGAAATTCAAATCGAATATAACCAAAATGCAGCAGATTATAAATCACACTAGTTACAAGCAAATGAAAAACATGAAATGCTGATTTAGACTACAATTCATTAACCGATCGCAACAATCGTTCACGCCAAAATCGTCAAATAATCAAAACCCAGAGATAAAAACCGTACCAAATCACAAATCACCATCTCCACAAATGGGGAAACCCATCATAAAAAATGGACAAAAAACGCAAAACGAAAAGGGCATTTACTGATCTAACAGAAGAAACCCAGTTGAGAGTTGGAGAGAGCACTCACTTGTCATGGTTGTAATTCATTTAATTCGTTTTTCTCGGCAACTGAAAAGGCGCAAAACAGAAGAAAAAAGAGAGAAATAAATGGAAATGATTGTATTGTCTAATCAAGCACCATTAATGTAGCCGTTGGCGGTGGGTGTGGATGTGCAATCGTGTATTTTGAGCACAGTTTTCAGAGAACCATTTACTGTAACTTTGTGTACAGGCGTGAAAATTGAAGAGTGTATGTATAATAATATTGGATTGGAAATTGGCAGGAAAAAAGAGAAAAAATAAAAACTGAAAGTGGTGAACTAGTGGGATATACTGGACTCATAGTGGACGGGTTTTTGACCGGGTAAGTGTAATAACAAGGCTAAAGTCTATGAATGGGTGCACCGTATATTTATATTATATTTTAAAAATATATTATTAATTATATTAAAAAATATAATTTATTTATATTAAATTGTGTAATTATCAATATGAAAAAATAAATAAGTGATTTTGTGTAAAAAAAGTTATATTTTTCAATATAACAAGTTGCATGTTTTTTAAATGTATTATGAGACAGTGCACTTGAATGCAAATTAGACTCACTCTAATATTATTATAAATATAATTCATTGAATTACCAATCTCAATCCTCTAGACGACAGTGCAATTCAAGTGCATATTTTAAACGTGTAATTTATTTTTTTGAAATGTTCATTTTGTTTTAATTTATTTTATTTTAAACAAATTTAATGTTTCTATATGAGTAAATTGATTGTTTTAGAAAAACAAATTACACATTTTAAGTATACACTTGAATCGCACAGTGCACTTTGTGTACATGAGATCTAGACGTGATAAAATTATATTTTACTTATATTCCATATACTGTTTTTTTTAATTAGTAAACTATGACGTGTTTTGATTTAGATCTAGTGTTGTACAACACTCTCATGTGCACGTATACACATTAGATCACAATGAGAAGAGTACACAACACCATCCTGTACCGCCAGAATTCCCTCCCGACGTGTTTCATATGTTACTAATATATGCAGCATATAAGACCCAAAAATAGTTTACTGTACCATATAGAATGAATTTAATAATAGTTATATTTTAAATTAATATCAATTATATTTGAACTATGATCTTAATTTATAAATACAATGATAACAGTTAATAAATATAACGATATTAATTTGAAAGTGTAATGAAATAAATTTCATACTATATATGAACAAATGTCACAGAGACTTATCTTAAGAAGGCACACTTGTATGAGACGGTCTCACGGTGAGATAAGGTATAAATTGAGCATTATCATTTTAACACTTTATAAAAATTGGTGTAATTTGTGTTAAATTGTGCACCGTCTCACATGAGTTTTTATCTATCTTAAAAATATGGACAGACTAAATTTTACCAGCAAACAAAAGTTATAGCATAATATTAAACAGACTAAATTTACCAGCAAACAAAAGTTATACTCCCTACGTCCCAAAGATATATGCACGTTTACTTTTTTCGCGTGTTTTTGTGAGCGAGTTTTTTATTAGTATTTAAAATGATAAAATAATTTTTAAAGATGCATTCAATAGATGAGAGCTAGATCTATAATACCCTCTTTAAAAATTACTTTATCATTTGAAATATTAATAAACAACTTGCTCACAAAAACTTCGACAATAAAATATGTGTGCATATATTTATGGGAAGAGTATCATAATATTAAAAATACATATATTTTCGTTTTTAAGGAAAAAAATATCGGTAAATTTTAGAATAATGTCAAGAGATATTCATCTAAATTAACTATGTCTCGATCTACCGAACATAAAGTGTATCGAGGAATCCCAATTTATTGTTCGGGTCATTTACTAATAGTAATAAATATTTTATTCATCTAAAAAAACGTGCACGTTTATTGTTTTTATGTGTTTTTGCGAGTTTTTTATTAGTATTTAAAACGATAAAATAATTTTTAAAAATGCATGCAATAGATAAAAGATAGATCTATAATACCTTTCTTTAAAAATTTCTTTATCATTTAAAATACTAATAAACAACTCGCTCACAAAAACTCGATAATAAAAGTGGTGTGCACATTTTTCCTGGACGAAGGTAATACAATTTTACTACAACTATAAATTATAATCATGAACTTAATTTCTTTTTATTAATTAATAAATTTTTATTTACAACTTCACGAAACAGTCCCATCAAAAGAATATATCTTAATTTTTATAATAGTCATTTTGTCATTAAAGCTCATACATCTTGTAAAGTTGTTTTGTTATAATTTCAGGGTAATTGTGGGACTTTATCCCGTGAACAAAAAATGATGCGAGGGTATAAATTAATACAAACAACACTCACTTATTTTAAAATATTAAAACATTATATTTTAATTAAAATATTATATTTAATTTATGTTATGTTTTGCTATGAGATTATCTCACACAATTGTGTATATATATATTTTGGGATTGTATAGACTATATAGAGATCATACGCTCAGTCTATGTAATAAAATCATGTCAAAATAGAGAATTTATTACCGTTATTAATCGGTGTGTTTTATTTTAATCCAAATTCATTTGAACTAGTAATTTTTTTCAATATTTAATATTTTAATATATAAAAATATAAAATATTACTACAATTTTAGTTTTTAATATACGGTGCTAGCTATTTTTTAAAATAAAATATTATCTTACGTATTATGATTTTTTTCAAAATCATTCAATATTAATTTTGCATGTTAAATAGTGATATTTTGAATATTAAATAGTGATATTTGAAGAAGGATTCATATAGTTGGTGTGATCATTATTTAAAGACACACATGCTAGAAAATCCTATGATTTATTTTATTTTATTTTTTCGATCGGGAAAATCCTATGAAATTTATTAAAACGTTAATGGATGTATATATAATTAGTACAGGCGCTAGCCAGTGGCCCATACTAATTTGTAACTCTATTTGTATCTAGTTCATGATCTATTCAAAAGATGGTAGTTTATAAAATGTAATCAACTTTCCACCAGCAAAATGTCTTATCCACCATGGGTTCTGGTAGTTGAGTATTGAATAGTGTATGTGTATTGTCTCCCTAAGATGTTGTAATCATATTAATTTGGGCCCAAATCCATTAACATTCCAATAAAAATCCAACAAAATCCAACTCTAAGAAGTGGCCAGCGAAGGCCCATCTCAATTCGCCCCGACAAATTTCGATTGGGCCAAAAGGAGTTTTACAGCGAGCTCAACAATTTATAACGAGCTCGCCGAATGAAGACATCTTGAAGAGACGAGTGAGCAATAACCAAGTTCAGGATGAGGTCATTTGTAAAGGACATCAAGAAGTTAGGGTATCTACCCAAAGCAGTTAGGGTATCGGCATAAACCAATGATAGGAAAATTTTACATACCTATTTCCAGGAATAATAAGAGAGATCCAGCGGAGATCCCGAAATTTGTCAAATGTCACCCCATGAGCAATGTTTTCGACAATTAATGATATTCGAGATATCGAGCATTAAATGCATTTAATGCTCTCATAATAGCTAGAAAAGAGTGAGATCCACTCTCCCATGTACTACAAATACAGAGCATTTTAAGACCTAAAATGATCGAATTTGTTACAAAAGACAATCATATTGTCCATCTCTCTTGCATTTATTTTCAATATTAATTGCACTGAGAGTTCATTCATTGTTTATCATTTGAAAATGTATTGTTTGATTAGTTAAACACTTAAGCCACAAATTAATATCTTATCCCAGACAATTTAGCTATCAACATATGTATGGCAAACTTATATAACATCTAATCTAAAATATATATTGTAAACTTTTAATCTATTCCCAAAGATTTTCTTATACAATGATACATTTATTCAACAATTTAGGCAAACTTATATAGCATTTAATCTAAAATATATATTATAAACTTTTTTTTAATCCTGCAAAATTTGTGGGTTACATATTAGTTTAAATTATATGCAAACATTAACGAATCCTCACGCTTTGCATAGTAAAATAAACAAATAATATCACCTCTTGGATGTACGCTAATAAATGAACAAATAATTACGAAATTATTATAAATTTATAATGCGTTAATTTAAGTGAAATCGCTCAAAAAAAATCGAAAATCGTAGTCAATGATTAGATGTAATTTGCTAATAAGTAGGAGCGTTTATATGATTGTTAGTTTATTATTTTAAAAGAAAAATACAAGCATAGACTTTTTTGGGCACGTGAGCTTATACCAATAATCTCACCTGCTGCTTGAGTACTTAGTACTTGCTGCTTTAGTAGTTAGAATTTTGACTTGTTAGGATGTTGTTCCATGTGCAACTATTCAATACAATAATTCTGGTTTTCTCATACCATTAATTAAGTTTTATTCAAATGTGTAAATATTATAATGAGTGAAACTTGAAAAGGGTGTGATTTCACACTTTAATCGTACATAAGAACCTTAAAGTGTCATTGTATAATATATATATATATAAAGTGTCCCTATTCAATTTATAAGAGCCTAGATTTTTTATTAAATTGTCGAAATCGTAACATATAAAAGTATTGATTTAAAATGAATAATATAATCTTAACACTTTTAAAATATAAAGTCATTTGGGAGGTGTATTTACTTTTCAAAAAAAAGTTTGACCAAATGAAAGGAGTGAGTAATTTGGTGGGGGCAAATAACGCTACGCTGCAATACCTTCGAGAAAAGAAAAGTATAAGTTGAACTGTTGAACAAGTTTCACTTAAGAAATTTATGAAATTAATCAAGGGGTATAATTTACACTAAAAAAAAATAAAGGGTTGTCTAGGAAATATTCTAAAAAATCGAGAATTGCCTAGGGAATATTTTAATTTATCTAGGCAATTTTACTCATAGGTAAATTTGTCTACGAAATGTAATTCGTAAGTAAATTTAACTAAACCACAAATATAATTGCTTACAAAAATATAAGTTGTCTAGGGAATTATCTTTTATAGTTAGTTAGTTTGTCTACAGAAATTAGGAATGTGTAGGTAGTTTCATGGTAGATAATTTGTTTGCCTAGGAAATTATTTTGTGTAGGTAATTTTTCAAAGAATTTTTTAAATATTGGTAGGCAAATCCCAGACAATAGTCACTTTTAAGGACCAAATTATTTTTGTAGGAAAATTTCATAGGCATTTAAAAATTTTTGTAGACAATTCTTCATTTTCTTATAATGTTATATTATTAAAAGGTATTAACTGTAATAACTGAAGAGTGTGATTTATTACTATAGAAAATATATTATAATAGAGATATTAATAGTAATAATTTAAGCGTATGACTTATATTATAAAATAATATCAATCGATATAATTAAATGATCAAGCATGTAAATATGAAATCAATTTTCTGAATAAATTTCATACGAGATCGACGCTATTTTAGATGCACCACTGCACTTTTAATTGGATGAATACATTTGACCCTTTAGGACTTTGAATTCGTCAAACAACTTTTTTTTTTTGGTGTTTAAAAAAAAATATTAATATGGAAATAGTTCCACAAATCTACATTAATTCCAAAAAAATAAAATAGTCTTCATCCGAAAAAAATATGAAAAATGAAAATTCCTAATCGCAGCCAAACAACTTGTATTTCGGATAGAGCAAAATGCAACAATATGACAAAATGAAGAATATTTCATATGAGCAAGGAATTCTTTATCGTTATTATGTGTAAAAAACTATCACCAATTATCACAAAATCTTTTATTATTGTTTAAAAATATTACATTTTCTAAACAGTGATTGTTTTTGTTCATAATAATGATAGTTTTTATACATAACATTGAGAATTTTTGTATGTACACGTACTTGCAAGTATATTTATGTCGAGGTCGTAATGTTTGGTGTTTAATTTGATTGTCCAACTTTTGAATCCTTTCATTTGTCACACACAACTGAATTAAATAATGATAAATGAGAGGTTTTTTTGGTTGTTAAAAAATTTAAAAAAAAAAGTTGAATTAAATAATGAGATAATTTTGTGGGGGTCTTCGTATGGGGTATCTTGATCCGTATATTATCAATATTTATCCCAATCCTTTTTTTTAAATAAGGATCTAATCACATGACAATGCATGCACATGGGACCAACTTAGAATTAATAATAAAGATCTTGAAAGGCTGTCCTAATGAAACTCTTCTAAATACTCAAGTAAAGAGATATTGATTAAAATTTAACGTAAAACAATTATTTAATAATAACCATGTCTTATGTTCAAAACTCCTATCATGCGACTAATTCTCGAGAAAAGTCAGATCAATCAGAGCAAAATTGAGCATTATTTTTAAATTACATGTATATCATTAACTCACCATATTCCATATAATTCATGGATTTGGACCCTATTTTATACAAGTCTAGTTATATAATAGACTCATATGAGCCTAAATACTGTATTTAAATATTGTACAACACAACTAGATGTTATTCAATTAATACTACACTCTAAACTCATATGGGCCTGCTGCACAATATCAGATCTAAATCTATATATAATTCATTACCCATACTATATTAGGGACGGATTCAGAAAACTTTCATAACGGGGGCACAAAAAATATATACTCCATCCGTCCTAATTATATAGACTCATTTTTTTATGACTGTCTCAATTATATATACTTATTTTTTTTATACATAGTAACTTTTTCTAATTTATTTACAAATTTAACTTCATTTATTAATTACACCGAAAAATATAACACTTATTAAATAGGATTATAATAAAAAAAATTGTCCAATTAATTATTTCCAATAAAAAAAATTATTTTTATAAAAAATTAAACAAGTCTATATAATTATGACGGATATAGTACATATAAAATGAATTAAGTGTTTCCTATATATTAAATGACAATTATTAATATTTACAAATTTTTTTAGATTAAAAAATATTTACATGATAAGTACTTTAAGAGTTAAGAGTGGGGTCTCTTAAAAGTGGGCCGGGTTGCTGCCTTGCAGAACACGGGCTGGACATCAGGATAATTGGTGATTAATGAGTTTTACACCTAAATTATAATTATATAACACTACATATATATTACTTTAAAAACAAAATTACGGGGGGCACGTGCCCCCATGGTAGAATACGTGCATCCGTTATATGTACATATATGTTATGTTTGTCTAAATGAATGGACTATATATTTACAACGGAAGATGGATGAAATCTGGACTCTATGTATAATGAATTGTGGAAGTAATAAAAAAATCCAGAATTTCTTCGAAAAACATCCAAATTGACTTGTAATTTACATACGCGACAGAAGAATAAATTAATAGTATAGTCCACCTGCAATTTGACTTGTTCTCTCGAAGTAGAAATTTACATGGCTTTTACGTCTCCCAGTTACCACAAAAATCCAATATTTTTTAGGAAAACTATTCGTAAATTCTTGAAAGTTGAGTTCATTGTTTAATGGAAGAAAAGTAGAATGTGACAAATTTGGTAGTTAGATTATAATTTCTTATGTTGGGAGAAATCATTGATTAATTATAATTAAGGCCCATTATCCTTTTCTAATGCTCACAATTATTGTGTTGGACAATAATTCATTAATTGGATAAAAATGATGATTAAACATATGTAAAATATATCACTACGAAAAATTCCCATTTGACCAACGAATTTTAACAAACAAAAAAAATTCATTAGTAAATACTGGCGGAAATGCAGAAATTCCCACATCACATTACCAACAATTTATCAACTTATTATTTACAGATTTTTCCAACCAAAACAAATTCGTCGGTAAAAGGTTGGTATGGCTTATCAAATTTAATTAACTATTTTAATAACAGATAACCAACAAAATTGTGACAGATTTTTATATCATATAATTTTCGAATTACCAACTAATATAGGTGTAATATCTCTCTTATTGAAAAACTCATAAATAAAAAATTATTTAAGAAAAATGTAGCAGCTTCAAAACAAATTAACTATCACAAACATTGCAGGATTTGAAATTTGTACTGGTGATGAGTTTGGACAAGTAGAAAAAATGTGGCATTGGACAAATTTAGAGAGTACATTAGTTTCTTATGTTTGGACAAATTATCATGAAATTTATAAAATTAAAGCTCAACTTCCCATGAAAAAACAATTAAGGACAAAATTCCCATTTTTCTAGCATTGTCGAAACTTAAAATTTATGCACCAAAATTGGCTGTTTATGCCTTGGATTGAATTCCACACTACTACCCAGAAAAACAATACTAATATTTTAATAATTTAACAATTTCCATTTTGTCTATTGCAAGTCGTAATTATATGGGTTTAATTATGCATGACTAACTAGTCAACTTTAATGATTTTAAAATTATACTGAACTGGAATCTGATCCTTTACCAAAAGTCTTTGAGAGCGAAGACATTTCAAGTCTGATCATGATTAGAGATATAGATTCGATTTTTCAGAACTTTAAAAAAGAAAAACTAAAATATGAATATCATAAATTAAACTTGCATGCTGTGTTATAAACGGATTTTTTTTCTTTCAAGAATAATATTATTGTATATTTATTTTTCCTTAAAGTGTGATATATTTTACTTCAAACTTCTATATTTTTTTCTATTAAAAAAAATTACAAATTCTCTTGAAAAACTTGTGCATGATATGAAATGAATATCACATTTATAAATTGATATCATACTCTTATAGCACAAATCAACACGCATTTCTTTTAAAATGTTAGAGCACTATGCTCAAATTACATTTCGGATCTCATTGTGATATCGTCTCATGCAAATGTATTTCTAGCATTTAATTATACTATGATCTCAATACTATAAGTGTAGGAGTAAATTTTCGGTGAAATTTATTTATAAATTTTTATATAATTATACACTTATTAATTAATTTCACTATATATACTTATAAATAAATTTTATAGTACAGAGTTTGTTTTAAAATATAAGTTAAGTTACAGAATTATTGTAATATTACCTTCAACCAAAAAAACAAAAAGGACAACTTTTTTTTTTGGCACATGTAGACTCATTTCCAAGGGAAATCATGCATTTTCGATGAACCGCCAATGCATATAAAATAAAGTATTTTAATAACTAATAAAAAAATCAAATTAAAATATACTCCAAATATATGATAGTATCACGAATCATGAATGGTATGTCACGTGACAGACCAAGCATGCATGGACATTATCATAACACTCGAATTTGGTGCTCCAAAGAATGTGGGAATTTGGGAAAGTTGATACAAAATCACAAATGTTTTAATGATCGACATGTGTATATGATAAATAAATTTTGTTTGTGCTACTTATGGGGTGGGGTGGTCACGTGAAAGAAGGGATTTGTCCAAACCAAAGGATTAAAGGGACCACGAATAAAGGCACCCCTAATTTAGAAGATTTAGACAAAGCGAAAAAGTTTGATATAAAAAATCAAAAGTTGGTAGATAGTCGTATCTTAGTACTTTGTTGGATACAACTAATGTCGAATTAGTAATTAATCATTACCATGATGTATAAATCAATTTTACCGTAAATTTTGTGTGAGATGATTTTATACGTGAGCGGAAATTGCGTTTTAATTATTATTTAAAGACAAAAACTTGTATGAACTTGGTTCATTCTATGAACTTAGTTTTTAATTCATGATATTTGATCATATTCAGGGTATAATACGGGTCAAGTTTAGTGGTTTAGAAAAATGTATTAAAAATAAATTTAATGGATTAAATAATTCAAGTTCATGGCATGAACCTGATTCATGGGAGACTTGCTCATATTTAAATCATATTTTTTTTAGATGTGAGTGATTTGAAGCTCCATAAACTCACGAATCATAAAATATAAGTATATGAAATCCGAGTCTAAGTATCTATCTATGTCTTATGTTGAATATTTTGTTTAGAAAAATCGATTAAGATTTGCTATTAAAACTATGATCAAGATTGTTCTAAAAATAGATTTTCCAATTTGACAATCAGATCTTATTATATACATACGTGTATTAATGTGATCCAGGTGCACCGTTCATTCATGATGAATTTTAGAATTATCGCATTTGTTATTTTTTGTCTTTGAAGATCTGAAACTTATTTCTATTTGAACAGATGCAATTATTAATATGAAAAAATAGTTGCACAGCTCAGTGTAAACAAGTTGCATCTTTGAATATAACAAGTTATATAGTTTTTGAAATCTTATTTATGAATCTGTGATCTTGAACGAATCATGTAAAAAACCACTTTATATATAATTTTCTCAATTTATTACATGTTAAGATTATTCTAAAAACAATATTCACTTCTTTCTAATGCGATTTTAAACGGGAAAAATTCAATAAAACATTTATAATTAAACCGTAAACGTTATTGTACATAGATTAATTGGTGAATAGCAGTCTTTCATAACCAAATGTCTAAAACAACAAACGTAAAAAAAAATGCAAATCTTAAAAATTAATTAAAATGATTATGAGCTCATGATGGATATTTAATCAAGATGAGTCGTGGATGGATATAAATTGAGATGGGTCCACATGCATTTTGGATCGGAATTTGGAGTTCAATATGAGCTAACCAAGTCCCAACAAAAGCCTTATGTCACTCATCTTGTTGGAAATAAGTGCAACTAAAATAAGTTGGTCCGAAATTTAGGATTTTTGGTAAAATTGCAATAAAAAGGAAAAATAATGGGAACGAATATTATACTGTTATACTTATTTTTGGGATCAATATTACACTGTTATAATTCCAAACACACTATAATTTTGATTGTAATACTTCACCACTTAACATTCGGATCGAATTGGTAATTTCCTCCAACATGATAATTTTTTCGATGAAGATTTGAAGAATAAAAAATTTGCCACTGTTTGAATTTGTATCTTGTGGACAATCTGAAATCTTAGGAACGATCTGATTTTCAATGGGGAAGCTCCAAATGTAGTGGAGGATGTGAAGACAAAACTATGATCATGGTTAAGTGCTAGGAACATTATTGATAAGGAGATTTCATATGTATGGTGTTTTTTGAAACACTTAAAATAGCTTCCAGAAGCACTTATTTTTAAAAGTAGTGAGAGTGGGCTTTGAAAATAAAAAAGTAAGTGCTTCTAGAAGTTATTTTAAGTGTTTCAAAACACGCCCGTAAATTGGCTATTAAATTGTAGATCTTGTTAAGATGAATTGTGAGTAAGAGTAGATCTGAAAATTAGCTCTTTCTTTTTTTTTATTCATGAAATGTTTTTGTAAAGATTGAGGTATCTCTTGTACTTCGATTTCTTCTATAATTTTTTTTTTGTCGAATAAAAAAAACAAATCCGTTTTCTGTAAAAACTACAATTACCACGTGAATAATCTATCAATCCAACGAGAATATGCAAAAAAATTGAAAAATATAATATGTGAAAAAAAAACATTAAAAAGTGTGATTCATTCTCCACTTATGACGTCATTTTAACACTGTTGTAAGTCGTGTTGCGTGGAAAATCTGATGTGGCGATGTGTATTACGACTTAACAAACAAAATAATGATGTGTCAAACACTGTGTGTGTGTGTATGACGAGCACATTTGTATGTAAGATGACAACAAGGATTTGATTTTGGGTTCGTCAAAGTTGACTCGTCTGGGGGGCATACCACGGGATTATATTATTTATGGTTTGGGGAGTCGTCGAACACAATGTGTTAGTAGTGAGAACAATGGTTATGTGGGAGGGAGAGTTGATCTGAGATACCTTAGAAAAATTTCTCAACCCCTTCTTTTTTGTTCTTTTTGGGCCTATTTATAGGATTTGGATAATTTGGTGGTGTCTGGCTTGATTTGGTGGTGTCTGGCTAGCACGGTGACGATTTTTAACATGCACGAATCTATGTGGTGTTGCCACGTTTTACATTAAATCTTCTTTTTGTTGACATTTGTCTTTACTTGCTCGAGAAGTTTTCGCCTTGTCATCCAGGTGGTAATGGTGGCGTCGTGGGTGACCCGATTCTTGTGTTCGCTTGGTTGTGGTCCGTACTCACGAGGCCCGACCCTTGTGGTCGTTGAGTAAGTGCGGTCGTAAGTCAAACGTCATTGCCTTGATTACGTGCTCGTCTGAGGGGCGAGCACACTCTTCCCCTCTCTCTCTCTCTCGGATCTCTGTCAACCACGTATGCGTGCTCGCTCCCCGATAAGTCGCTTTGCTTGCCTGGAAAACATCGTTGTAGGCCATGTGCCTTGATTCTTACCGCAAATTCTCCTTCTGAGGCGAGCATGTCTTTCCTTCTCTGTTCGTCTGGGCTTCGTCTTTCCTTCTCTGTTCATCTGGTTTTCCGTCTTTCCTTCTCTGTTCATCTGGGCTTCGTCTTTCCTTCTCTGTTCATCTGGTTTTCCGTTCGACCACTACCCTTGTTTGTCTATCTTGGTGAGTGGTCATTGGGTTGCCGGGAGAGCATAATTTTTGCAGTATGATGGCTTCTGGCGTCCAGCAACCTTTGGTCGCCTAAACTGGCGTGCTCTGGCGGAACCACAGATGGATGGCGGGATGTGTATCCAACTGGTGAGCACTTATCTCGATGAAATTTAGTGGGCACCTTTGTTTTCTTGGTCATGTTATGTTCGATGTGCGAGCACGTGGCAAGAAAGATTATTTATGTGCACAACAATACCCCCTAGTCGGGCCACTTTGTGCTCGTCATGGGGGCCCGACTGTTGAAGGCCTTAGAGAGGGAGATCGAGGCATCGTTTCGTTCTCCATAGGGCGTATCCCGACGCAATCATTCCTTCTTCTTTCTCAGAACTCCGACAACCTCGTCTTCTCCGGTAGTAAATTTCTTCAGGTAGTAATTTCTTCTCTTCATTTTTTTATTATGCTATCTCGTTCCATCTCTTTTGATTCTTTATCCAACTCCGAGGGGTCTAAGATTTCTCGGGGGTTGGTGTCTTCACTTGCCGCCCATTTACTCGCAGCATGGCTTGTTCATCGAAGTGGATGCTTTTGGACCACGACCTCACCGGAGGGTTCGGAAGCCATTTGCCGTTCTCTTCTCTGATTCCAAGGAGGCGATAAATGAGCTAGGTCGGGAGCGCGTTCTATTTTTCTGGATGATTTCGATGAGAATAGGTTGTCGCCGAGGGATGGTGCCCGGGTTGTGGGTGATTATACTGTTGGTGAATCTGAAACCAAAAAAATTGGCGAGCATAATGTTGGGGCATAGTATAGAGTCAAGGGCCTGGGTGAGCAAAATGTGGAGATCGATAGCGAGTAGAACATCGCGCTTGGACGGCCCCATATCTTGAGTTACGCCGAATATAGTGCTCAATACAATTTTGATTGGCCCGATCAGCCTCACCGGATTGCCTTTGAGAATAAATTATCGGCGAGCAGAATTGCAAGCATAATCGATGTAGATTGGCTTGGTCAGTTGCACCGGGCTTATGATACTCCGAAAAGATGTATTTTTATGGGTGCCCGGACCTGATGAGCATGTGAATCAGCCTCCCGAAGGTTTGTGTGGCAGTAAATCTTGACACCATGGAGGCGGGCCTCCAATTCCTTCTTCATCCGGCGATCTCCCATTTGCATGTTGAGTGAGACATTACCATCACTCAATTGATGCCAAATCGAGAACACACAGCTTGTTGTTGCTTGTACCTCCTT